>JAARMF010000647.1:62988-73775 GCA_022844705.1 Toxascaris leonina | reverse complement strand
CCATTTACGAATTCTAGTAGCATGATAAGCACTATCAAAAAGCGTCTGTTAATATCTTTGCAAACAACATTTATTGTCACTCATTCAACGATATGTTCTGATGCACGAGAATTGAGAGCACGAGCATCGTTGCACTGTGGGGGAAAACCATGCTCGGAACGAAGTACGGTGACAGATTTGATTGCCTACGTTGTAAAATTGCTAGAGAAGTTGTTCCTTATTCTTTCCGTTCTCTACCCGCTACCTCGGTTTCTGTGCTTTCACTAGTCTCCATTCCTGCGGTTCCACTAACCAAGTCACGGATGCCGTATACAGTGATTAATATAACGAAGTGGTTTCGGAAGGGTACAAAGACATGGTTACAACGGTCTTTTGACTTCTATTACAACGGTTTTAGCAAGAGTGTAGGGGTCCGAATTGGGTGGTTGCTGTGGAACCGTTGCAGAATTATCGCGAGTNGTTGCATATTGCATGTTAATGGGTCTACGTTTCTAATGTGGTGCTGTTCTTTAAACTCTGACGTATACTACTTGACCGATATTTGACCATACAGCTATTGTCAGCACAAAAACAAGCAGGATTTCAGCATTTTAAAGTACGGTTTGTCGTCTCTTGCGACATTCCAGTGATAAGCAACTTTAGACAATTTTGTTTGAATATTCTGCACGAAACCTCAGAATTGAAGGAAGCAGCAATGATCTCACCACTCTCTGACAAAAAGGACATCAAATAAGGAAAGACGGTAATTAATACGCAAATGTTTTGCATAATGCAAGTTTGAATAGATTGACTTGAAGCACGTATTATCGATATTAATTAAGGATAGGGATAGGTGCGGTTTCCTGAAGTATTGAATGAAGGGTACTGAATGAATATATTTTTAAACAGAATTTATCGGAGCCGCAGATAAGCGGGAATGCAGAAAACTGAGAAAGTTGTGAGCGGTTGAGGCGTTCCCAGCTGAATAAATGGTGCTTTCAGTTGTACGTTGTTGTCACCCTTTTTTTTTTTCTGCGCTGGAGTTGTACAATCAGAGGTAAGTTTCTGTATTTTATTAATGAAGTTTCTGAGGGTTTCAGGCTGAGTCATTGAGGTCGCCAAGTGATCTATGGGATTCTAGGGCCAATTTTCAGGACGAATTGTTCGTAAAGCGGCACGTAGCGGTCGGAAGCGCTTGAATAAAGGCGCTGTATCAAAGTGGTTGATGAAAAAGGATGTCGAAAGACGAGATCGCTACATTAGCGAACTAAGAGAGGCCAATCGGCTACTCGAATTGCAGGTTCGTAATACCCTCACATAGTCCAGGAATTCCGGTGTCGACGAACTGCTATCACTACGAAGCAGCTGATTTTGAAGACTCTTCGTTTGACGGTGTAAAAGAATTCTGCGCAGAAAGTCAAACCGCATAAGCGCAGTGCTGATACCGATTCGTGTGTTATCGGGGAAATGTCGAGTGCCACTGTGGGAGTCTGAAGCTGCAAACAACTGGCCATCTGTGAGGCGTCGATTGCCAGTTGGAATAGTAGTGGCATTAATCAAAGCAACTTAAGTGCTAACGTGAGGAAGGGAGGGAGGGTGGAAAAGAGTTGTGCGCCTCCTATATCGAGAAGGTGATTTATTACTATGGCATCCGAAGGTGCCAACTTCGTCGTGTCATACTTAATGAGGTGAAGCAGCTGCCGGCTTATCATGTATGTTTTATCCTTCTATGTATACAGTACCTAGAGTGATGGTATAGTGTGAGGGGCGAGGCTGGAGAGGAAGAGGCAGAAAATTGAAAGCGTAAATTTAGTTCGTAACTCGTTCACCTTGCTTTCACTGTGAGTCAAATTTAGTTCGAAATTTTGTTTTGGCTGTTGGTTTCTGAGATTGTCGAAGGAAGGGGGGGGGGGGAGGCAGGTGTTCGTGCCAAGTGAAGGAAGGGATGTGTGATGTTTTAGGAAAACTTTGCGAATGTGCGGTTTGATTGCAGATGAGAGAGACGGAGATTGAAGTGGAGACGCTTTTTGAAAGGTTCGTTCGACGTTTCGTCGATCCGTATGCCTATAACGATGGTGAACTTGAATAGTTGTCGCGACGCATTTGAATTCGCAACGTCCCATGGTTTCATTCATGCCATTAGTTCTAGTCGGTGTAATAAGCAGTGGTTTAGAAGTTCTGATTATTGCTGAAGAGAACGGGACCATCATTAAAATGCAGATGGTTTATGCAGGTCTTCATAGCGATGCAGGGATCAATTGAGCATGCCATTTTCCTTTCCGTTCAGCGAGTAATATTGTCGCAGTGCGTGACCCTTATCAGTATTATCGCATATCTGGACTATCTAGAATTGTGAAACTTGTATATTGGGGAGGGAATTGGCCGAAAAATGATTTTCTGATGAATTCCTGTTTTTGGCAGCTTTCTGATTTGGGGATCTCAGTTATGGGGACAGTTTTCCAAAAGCTGGGTTTTAATGATAAGAGTCTCAGGTTTTTGGCGAATACAGATATAGTCGAAATTTTTTAGGTCGTGGGTTTGGTCGCAGAGTGTGCTGCAAACGCCATCTGCATTTTATTGTCTGTTTAAGTATAGTTGCAATGTCGTCGCGACAGATTCGATTTCTTATAGGAAGCGAGTTCACGTTTCTTCGGCAACTGCTGGAATTCGGATTTATCCCGGACTCGAATTGCTCAAGTTTTGGAGAGAAACCCGAATTTTCATAATTAAGAAGCATGATTGCTTAATCGCAGTTTTAATACCAGCCTACTATTCTAATGAAAAAAAGATGTGTAAAAAACGGAACGTCGGGGAGGAAAATCCGTTCCTTCTGCAATAAAAGCTTTTGGATTTCCTGGGTGGTGTTTCAAATTTGTCACAAGAAGTCTGGAAGGTCAAAGTTGAATTAAATCCGAGTTTCAATAGTTACTTCTTTTTACTACCTCAGGGGCGTTGAACGATTTGACTGTTGACGCCGAAAATTACTTTTCCTTGAATATTCGGTGGGAATTTGTTGTCTTCTTGAGGAGGAAGGAAAGAGTGGAGTGGAACTTCCCATGTTTTTGTCTTTAGTGATAAACATCAAGTAAGACATTCAATAATACAGGCGCATTATAGAACAAAAAGGTTATGCGATCAGCAGAATCTATTACTGCCATATGCAACTAAAGTTTCGCGATTGAAGTTGAAGGGAGGTCACCATGCGAGGAATGTGCAGAAAGCGTTTGACAGCAAATATGCATTATATCTATTTGAACAATGTGAATTTTTCGCTTTGCTGAAAATTTTATCGTCTCTTATGCAGCGATCGATAACTGCTTATGCCGTCACATCCAGCTGGAGCTGACTCATTCTTGTCGGAGGATGACGACTTTGTGAGCTCTAAATTAATGAGTAACGTAATGCGAAAGTGTGCACGATCCGCTACGGTAGGTTCACGACTCATAAGACTAATATTCGCTGTAAGAACGTTGTGAATCTTGGAAATGTCAGCGGCGTTTTTACTTTCATTGAACAACAAAATTGATTGCTTTCTGTGCATAATTTTGTTATTTTTCATATCAGTAAACGTTTTACGAGACATTGTTCCAACTTTTATAAGCAAGAGTAATCATCTAGTGAGCATCACGTAATGGGTGATGTCATTGAAAACTGGCGGTCAGGTGTGAAATATCACGAAGGTGGCAATATTTCCCGGCGAGGAAAAGACGAAAGAAGTTGTAACACTGGGGCAGATGTGATGTCACAGGCACTAAAGAAGAGGACTATGGGTTACATTATTTAAGCATAAGCATTCCAAAAAGAAGGATCCCCGTGGCAAAAGCTACTTCGCAAACTGCGCTTGCAACAGAACGATTAAAGCCTGAAGGATATTGCAATTATATCTCCTTTTTAGATGTCGGCATGATTCACTGTATTCTTCTATGAGCAGCCGTCTTTTTAACGGTGCCTCCAAGGTTATGAATACCTTGTGCAAGCTCTAGGATTAGATGAAGGGTTTGTTGGTGTGAAGGAATGGAATAGAAGAAAGGTTTCTGAAGAAACATCAGCCGAAACGTGCAGCAGACATAGAGGAGAAATCGACAGGGCAAGGAAATGAGTGCATCGAACGGAACAACAACGAGCATGAAAAGAAACTTGGAAACACACAGATGTTATCATCTTTTTATGTGACTGCCATTCAGCAAAGCGTGTCTCATTAGAATATGGCATTCATTGGCGCGCACCCATAAAGGGTGGCTTTAGACTGGGAGTAGAAGGTAGTTGTTGCCCGAAATGGCAAGTTCACATATCGGCGAATTTGTTCGCGAAAGAGCTGAGTGAAATGCGTTCAAAAATTTGGTAATGGTTGAAGATGTGGCGGCTGCTAAGAATTCGAGCCCATTCCTTCTTTGGGGAACAGACTGGCGGAGAATGGTGCAGAACTGATCTTCCAGGTCCGCACTGCGGGGTCTTTTGGCGCCTTTCCCCTTCATTCAGAATTCTCCCTTTCTTCTACCCGTATGCCCAAAGGCTCCCTCCGTCTACGTAAGAGATCTTCAGAAAGCCGATATTGCCCTCGCGAGTAGGAAGAAACCATCTCTCTACAGTCGCAGAAACATCAAGAAGCTGCGAGAAAGCGTCCATAAACGCGCTGCATCGAAGAGAAGGAAGTATGGTGCGGATCTATAAAAGGAATAATTTATTGTAGGAGAGGTAAGAGTGGCAAGGCAGCGTTTAATTGCTCAAGTAACGGAAAGCACCACCGTGAACGTCAGCCGGACCGACTAGTTCTGCGTTATAATGCGCGACAAGCTATATTAGCCCCCCTTCCCTGGGGAGCTTCCAAAAATTGTCCTTCGGGTCTTCAATAAGGCCCTGAACTGTAGAGTTACGAACGTGGGTGGGAAGTGCTGCGCGCTACCACGCAATGGATCTGTTGGGTAGTGGGTTATTCCCTCGCGCACGAGAGATAAAGAGTGTTTTTCGTGTGCAGTCTCCACTTTGCCTGTATTCTCTTGCTTGCGCTCTCATTCACATCCTGTACAGTGCAGTTAGTCGCATTAGCAGGTCGGCCTTCATGCGGTTAATAGAAAGAGGACGCTTGCAGGGGGTGCACAGAAAGCCTCAAATCGGTTTTGAGCATTGTGGGTGTTTCGGGGTTTGGCGATAGTTTTTTCTGTGGTGCAGTTGCTTTGCCAAGACTTGTTTGTCTGGTTTGCTTACGACTATCCGTGTATCAGGATCTGCTTCAATTAGCCTATCACACTGCACAACAAATTCAACGAGGCTCTTACTGTTGCTATTAGCGGCCATTTTTTTACTTGTTGGGTTTTGCCTTTTAAGGGTGTAGTATGACAGTGTTACATATGTGTCCGTTAAGTAATTTCATTTCGAGGAGCACGGACTATAGAACTTGGCCGATAAAACCAACAGGACAAGGTAGCTTCACGTACCTGGTTCCATTGCAATTGATCTTCGTGCACTCTGAAGTCTGCAATTCAATCGCGTTCTACAGGTGGTTCAATATCCCTCTAAAAGGACTTTTATGCAAGATTCACGAAATTGGGTGGACTGCGTGGGAATGCACACTGTAGATTTATTGTTTGGGTAGTCCACTGTTGTGGTGGGTTCAAACGCTAAAGCACATATCGCGCCGATTCAATTGGCGCATCTTCCCACTCCAATTGACGTGCTTATCGTCGTGCAGCGAGTTGAATTGTTCAACGATTGTTTTTATGCTCATCTTGCATGTTTTTAGTTTGTGTATCTCGTGCATTTAAAAGTTTTTAATTTCCACTTATGTGGAATTTGATGTGTTCAGAAATTTTCCTTTTGGCGTACGTAAAATTTTTTATTCTTAAACCTGGTCACTCGGTCTATAGCTCATGTAAATTCTTCAATCGCCTACCGTGATCGATTCTAAGATCCTTTCTACTCATTCTTGACTCCTCAACCAGCCAGCTTTTCTTGCAAACACTTTAACAATTATTATCGGTGTAAACCGAATGGTTGATGGAATGTGGTTTAATCTGAGGTGCCTGTGCATGCAGGACTACTCGTTTTGGCAATGCCACATACGATCGCTGCGGCGTCGTCGCTGTTTTCTGTCCTTCTGGAATACTAAATGTTTTTTTCCTTAGATTTAGTTAGTGATGCCTTCGTACCAGAATTTTTAGCACAATATTATAATTTTACTCCCTTCCAAAAATGGTATTCTATTGTACTCATGATATGACCACCCTCTGAAAAAACTGGTCCCGCCGTACCTGTGCTGTATTTATGGGCCCAGATTTGGTATGGTAATGTACCAATTATCTTGGCCTAAAATGTACAATACTTATGTTGTACTTTTCGTGCCTGAAGTTTTTCTTAACACTGACTAGTTTACTGACAAGTAAATAAACCAAAGCTGCACAAGCCGTCGGATAGAAGAATATGATCACTGAAGATATCAACGGCCGAGGTCAAAAACAGTCGAAATACCTGTTTGTTTTGAGCCATAATCGAAATTGCTTGAGCGAATCATCGTACAGGCGTGAAGCACATAGCAGTTGGAGAACGCATGGCAGAACAAAGGTTAGGAGTAGTAACACAAGGTTGGGAAGACACAGGACACTTGCGAAAATCGTGCCCGCATAAACTGCAACACTTGGAATCGAAGAATAAGAAGATTCAGAAAGAATACTGAAAACTTTTCCAGTGGCACATACATATATCAGACGCCCAAGCAAACGTCAACGAATCACATTCCTTCCTGGAAAGGACAAGAGGAGGGATGGTTTCTTCCTGCATCTTCAGCATTGCTGTTTTTTGCGTAAATCTGCGTCTTTGAACATCCTTAGAAATGCTCTATGAGCCAGCACTCATTGCGAAACTGTTCCATTGTTTCTGCGGCTTCATCTATTTGTGCTGCTTGTCTTGAAAATAGTGGTATTTTCTGCTTTTACAGAACAACCCAACAAGTCATTTGAGAGACAAGCGAGAGATAGTAATATAAATAAGAAACAATAAAGCCATTTGTAGAAATGATGAGCAGTGATAAGCAGCAGAACTCAAAGCAGACAGCTGTGACAAAAAGAAATTGCTGGTGCAAAACGACAGGTTTTCTCATACTTCGTTCTGCCTACATGCAATAGCACCTGCATTTGGCACATGCAGGAGGGCGACTGATCAGTTGCCATGAACAATGTCAGAGCTTTCAGTGCACCTCCCAGCGCTAGCTGCGGCGTGTGAGCCATGCAACTCAGTCTCTTAGGAAATCGCATATGAAGCCCCCCAATTCTTCTGTCCGTTTCTTCAAAGTCCTCACCGGATTAAAGCATGTCATCGTCGGAGCAGGTAGATGCACGTCGTTTCCGTCGCTTGAGGCCTCATTGCTGTTACCTTTTCGCTGCCTGTGTTTCCTGTTTCAGCGTGCAGAACCTTCATTTTTAAACGCACACACTGTGCTTGCACCTGAGTCAGTTCCTACTCTGTACATCGAGGATTCAGGATTTTAAAGTAGCCTCGTTTAATCGCCTGCGCATCGTGACATCCGTTTAGTCTCTTCCAACCCCAAAACGCATTCTGTAGGGACCCGCCTCTTACGGAATGGATCGTTGTATCAATTAATGAATCCTTGATACGCTTTTTGCTAGAAATATCNACCTTTCTATTGCTTGTGCATCTTCTCCTTAATCGCTCGTACTGGCCTCTCCCGCAGAGCTGGCAGAGCGAACCGAAAGCACGGCTGAATATTCGTGGAACTCGTGGCTGAGAAGAGCCATCAGTTCTTGGTAAATCTTTGTGCTGCGTTTTTTCAGCGCTATCCTCAGCTTCCTTAGCGACATCCTCCACGACTCTTCCAACGTTGTCGCGACCAGTCGCGAAGTAGATGGAATGCAAATCGTAATATATGACTGGAAATCCGCCAAAGGCTAAAGCCAGCTACGGGATAAAAAAAGGAGTGGTTCAAATCGTTCGACGTAACAAAGACGGCGCAACTTTCAAAAAAAGTGCAACTTTCAAATGGACAAAGGAAGCAGCCAAAACAAATGAGTGTTTCGGATATAATAAAGGCTATTGTGAGATACCAAAAGACGGTGTAAGGGGACATGATTTGGGCCTCAATACTGATAGGCACGCTTTGAACAAAGTCGATTAATCTGTAATTCTGCTGTTTTGTGCTAGATTCTGCACTGAAGACTAGCTGTCATGGCAATGTATGTGCGAATGTTTTTCATGGCCCTTATTGCTTCCTGTAATTCGCTGTGCTGCTGGAATGGATGTTTCTTTGTCGCTATGTTGTGGCGGTTCTAGAGCCCTCTATCACGGTCACTGTCTTGCAAATCTTGCACTGGGCCTCTAAATCGCCTCGAAATAAGTCCACTGTGGTTGCTTTGGTTTGTTTTACTTTTCTTCTATAGCACTAGGTTGATTGTTCAATATAGAGCTCCACCGCTGCAAGCACACCTATTCAATGAGCCTTTAGTTAGCAATAAGTGGAGAAAAATTAGCACCAGGAGCAACTTTTATAGAAACGGGATGAGACGAGCTAAAAATTTTGAGCCCTTCCCGTTACCAGCCCATCACTGATAACATCTGGTAATATGTACTTTGTGAGGGAACGTTATATCCTACGCAGTATCGGTTTTACGTTGTCACTCGTTCACTTACTTGTTGGATCGTATTGCTCAATGTCAGTTTTCGTGCGTCATTATACTTTGTAACTACGATACGTCATCCGGGTAGCTTCACTGCTGAACGCACGGAGAAATTGGTATTGAGCGTGAAAATTGGCCAGAGGCAGTGGTATTGGTCCCGTGTCAGTAGTGGTGTCAGTGGTCGTGGCAGCTGTCATTGGACGAGTCAGTGGTTGTGGCAGTCACAGCGGTTGTGTTGGTGGCGTTGGTCCGGCAGTGATGACGAAGACGTTGGAGCAATGGTCAGTGATCGGACGAAGCAAATCAGAAGGAAGAAGGAAGTCAGTGGCGGTGGTGGAGGCGTCCATGGTGGCCAAGGACGCTGGTACCTGCAAACGAGCAGCAGACCAGTCAATAAACTCACGACCATGGTTTTTCTTGTGAAACTCTTTTTTCTTTGTTTCTGACCTTTAGAAATTCAGAAAATATTGCTAACTTCCTCCCAAATAGGGGGAAGTCTTCATAAGCGTTGACAATGGCGCGTTCAACTTTACCGGCTGTTTGCGATGTCTCAGTGCTTCCACATGCTCTGGATGTTCAGACTCATGTTGCGCTTTCGGACGTTCCATGGCATTTGTCGTGTTCACGCCTTAGTTCGCGCCCGTCACACCTCGGACAGTTATAGCCTTCCTGAACGACTTCTTTAAACTGCGACACAAGGTGAGACAGGCTACGAGCCCTGCCTCGCTGCTGTGCAGTTTCAGGCGCATTCATTTCGATTGTACGTGAAGTCAGGGGCAGAATGTGCTGAAAAGAGGAAAATATACTCATGAGGTAAAACGTGAGAGTGAACACAGTTTGCTGCACTTTCATTTGTTTTCATTCATCACAATTGTAAGGTGTGTGATATCCTGGACGGTCCTCATTAAATGCGGTCTTTAAAAGAAGAACACATTTCCTCGCATCAAAAAAGTGCTATATAAAATAATCTAGCATAAACAACTAATATGAAGACTTACCGCTTTCTGAGTTTCTACGGGTCAGAAACAGAGGAAAAAGGGTTTCACAAGAAAATGTGCTCCCGATGCTATTGACTGGTCTGCTGCCGTCTTGCACGTGCCAACGTCCTTGATTATCACTGACGCTTCGACCACCACCACTGACTTTCTCCAAGTTCGCTTCGCCCGACCTCTGACCACTGCTCCAACGTCCTCTAGATCACTGCCCGACCGATGCCACCGATATAATCACTGAGTTGTCCAATGTGATTGCCACGACCACTGACCAACGACAGCCGGACCACCGATACCATCACTGATACTCTACCAATACCACCGCTTCTCGCCACTTTAGCTCGCTCAGTACCTAATTGTCCACGCTTTGCAGCAGCGGAGTTACCCGAGTCGTGCTGTTAATGCTTGTCGTGCGCATAATCGTAAGCTCAAACGTCGGTAACTAAACCTTTGTGCAAGAACGGAACGCGCATATCCATTTATACGCAATATCCGAGCGATACACAGTAAGATGATAAAACCGAAAAACGATCACAAGCCCCATCTGTCCCAATTTGGTAGACTTCAGTTTTTCAGATTTGGCTTGGCTGACACTCCCCATACGAAAGAACTTCGTACCCGTACCGATCCGATGGACAAATGGGACAACGCTCAAGCAATGCCCAGATATAGCCTACAACTTGCAAATATAATCGCAGCTGACCCCCAGAAAATTCAGGAGGGAGGGGGATGAAGAGATGAGGTCAGGGAAGGGACTTCCAAATCGACCGATCCGGGGAATTGTGGGGGCACATCTGTGACGACGACGCCCCAGCGGCGCCGATGAAGATCGCTCCCACGTTCCCGTCGAAGAAGCGAAGTTATAACTGGTGTCTTTTACACCCTCTTTTGGTGTCTCAGAATAGCCTTTGTTATATCCAAAATACTCATTTATTTTGGCGTGCTTTCCTTGTTGATTTGAAACGATTTGAACCACTCATTTTTTATCCCGTAGCTGGCTTTAGCCTCTGGTGAATTTCCAATCATATATTACGATTTCCGTTCCATCTAGTTCGCGACTTGTTGTGACAACTAAGGTGTACAAAGAAATCTAAAAGACGGCCAAAAAACGAACGCCGCGATCACGATATGAAGGATCAGACGAAAATAACCTGCGAATGCGGGACTATCCTTCGTCCCTACGTTCCCCCCC
>JAARMF010000647.1:48122-59887 GCA_022844705.1 Toxascaris leonina | reverse complement strand
CCCCCCCCCCCCCCCCCTCTCTCCTTTGATTACGTTAATTCAACGGAGATTGCATCCCAGGAACTTGAACACTGATCACACAAAATGCTGACCTTTTAACATCTCACGCAGCGGAGTTTCAAAATGCCTGGCATTTTGCCAGCGCCGCGTGGACCACTTTGTTTCAGTTTGCTTGGGGCATGGAATATAGCACAGTGTCAGGGCCATATCTTTCAAGTTATACGAAATTTTCGGGAATGTGTGGGAATATCATACTCGAATGCCATCTTGTGAATTGTTCATTGGTCCCTACACACCCCATTACGAGGCTACGTTGAGGGTATTTGACCCTGAACGGTTGATGTATCATAGAGTGGGAATTACTGTGGCCCTATCTCGCAAAATAGAGTGGGAATTACTGTGGCCCTATCTCGCAAAATTGTCGTGTTTTTCCGATGTGCCCCTGGAAAGTCTACTCACTTTTCTCAATCAGCGTGAGCGTCGATTCCGTCATTAACCAACTAACGCACAAAACGTGCCCTGCGAACAGCGTCCTTTAAGGAGGGAAACTAGTGGTTCAGAATTGTCTGCATAAGCGTTTCGATCTCTCATTGATCTATAAGAAGTCACTAAATGTGTTGTTTATCCCAACGTGATGCTTAAACTGCATTGTTGCAATATTAGCATGCGTCACTGTTTTATTTAATTTTTATTCCTTTTTGCTGCAATTATATACTCCATTGCTTATTGCAGTTTCCCTTATTCTCACAATTTCAGTAAAGATTTCCTTCATTCACAATGAGCTCGTTGTATTTCCATCCAGTGTTTATTCGAAGAAGCCATGTCAGACGAGCTGGCAAGTTGTGCTTTGCGGAATTCCATAATCCTCACCGATCCTTACCAGAAAATTATGTATTCTTTAACTGCTATAACGGCTCTTGTAATCTTTGAATACAGATCCACTCTTGTGTACAACAACAAACATGCAGTATATGATCCACATATAATATATAGTTTACAATACACGGGTTGCTTTGAATAAACAATATACCTGTAATTATAAATCGCACCGATATGAACTGCTTGCAAGATCTGGCATATTTCAACATTATATGATCCAAAAATTTTTTGCACAGACTATTTCCTCATAAAATTGAAACAAATAACAAGATTTTAGTCTATTAGTTTGTGGCCCTTAATTGGAGCCGTTGCGTTGATGTATGCATAAATCCACATGGCCAATAAGGATTTGCCGTCGTATCGAAGAATTGTTCACTTTTTTTGTTCCAGTTGAAATTCTTGTGAGGTTTTGCTTTCCTTTATATAACACGTTGCGATTTTGGTAGATCAGTGTGAGAGGTAGTTTACGAGAGTGTTTATTTTCGTATTTTATTTATATTATACTCGTTGAATTTTACGTCGTGGCTTCAGCGGCTTCCAAATTGAGATTAGTGGACAGATCGACGCTCATATTCATAGGTGCGTCCAGGCACAATCTGGCATTAATGCACCTTCCGAGTACACGTTCGTAGCAACATATAGTGACATAAAGACGTTGAGCAAGTCAGACAAAAAAATCCAACCAAAATGGTGGTAAATATATCGCATTACTATATGACGAGTGGTTGGTGTGCATTTAATTAAAAATAATCACAGTTGATCCGAGTCACATTCATCTAATTGGACAAATACGTTATAGCTGAGAAAGCGATGATTGGCGAGTGAGGTATAGCCGCTTTATGCGGTATCTGATCGCTGTCTTGAAGCGTTGAACGACAGAGGTGTGAAGCATTTGCGGTGCTTCAGGAATATTTGATAAACGTGAAAAATACGCTGAATATTGCTATCACTTAAAATAGCGCTGAAATGCAATCGTTTATTTGCCTTCGATGTTGTTAGGTGGCACTCGAGTTTCTTTTTTATGCGTTTAGGGATCGTTGAAGGAATGGAAGAACCAGATGACTACGATGAAGAGGCTGAGCCGAATGAAGAAGAGAAAAAATTCATGCTTGAGCACTGCACGCGTCTTCTCAGCTGTAAGCTTCATTCCGTTTTTTTAGGCTAAGATTTTTTTCTATGAGAACGAAGACAAGGGGGCTAAGGATTGACCTGGCTGACTCGAGAAAAGTCTAAAAAAGTGAAATTGACCTGGATTTTCAATTGTTAATAGGCTTGCTGAATGCGCACAAAACATTTGTTTAGCATGTTTGACGGTGTCTAGCTGCTTGTTTCCCAAGTCATGATCATCCGTTTCAGAGTTTGGTTGCGAATTTCCAAATGGTAAATTTTGGCCTATGATATTTTGTTTGCAGTACCCGATTTCGTGATGGAGCCGCAGATAGTTGGTATATTGGGTTCTTTCTTCCAATGTGGTGGTAATCCTGAAATGGTGGTTAACTTACTTGCCGACAACTATTGCTCATTTGGACAGGTGAGACGATCAATTCATTTCCCGCTACTTATTTATGTATCCTATTCAGCAGTACTTTGATTAATGAAAACTGGGCACATAAGATATCCTGGGGAATAGACTGTTAACCCGCTGGACCCCATTAGGAGGTAGGGAGAGGGGCTGCAGTGCAGGGAATCCATCGATCCCCCAGATCCGAATTCCAGGTGCCCTCCATTTTCTGGAATGTAGTATTGTTTGAAGAACATTGCTTGTTAGTTTAATATTTTTCAAAGAGCTTTTTATTTCGTTGTTTTTTTCCCAGATAACCATGTTGCCATTGATGGAGTGTTTTGCTGAAGTGTTTTCTGACTTAGCCATCGGTTTTTTTTTTGTTGGGGAGAGAGGAGGGAATATTCATATATTTACGTGAATCTTTTGACGCATTTAAAATTGTTTCCGTTTTCTTTTAATAGGCAGTTTTTAGATATGCAATGTACTTGGTGATTGGATGGCTGATTTGGAAGGTAGTCGGACATCGGTTGACGAATGTTACGAATCAACTCTGAGCTCGCTGATATCGAAGCATTTCCAACCGGAACTGGCTGATAAAATTTTTGAAGCTGAAGGGGGTCAAGGAATCGAATGGCTACCTGAACTCATCTCACATAAGTAGGTTTTATTCATTTAGCATGAACTGTTGATCCGTATAAATATGGCCGTGGTTGTCCACAACTGAGCCCAAATAACGCCTTAAGAGATTCCGATTAGTGATATTGACGACTTTTGCGCCGACAAGTTTAGTCCATATAATGATGTTTTTAAGCCGCTTCATATTAGGGTACAGTAGAGTGCCTCTCGAAGGAGGACCTTCGAGGAGATTTTAGAAGCGATGGGGCTCTGCAGAAACCTCCGGGAGACGGAGGGTTGAAAAGTGCCTGGTTTTGTTACAAGAATGCTTTCGCATTGTCGATGTTGTTGTACCGTAAAGCTGCAATAGAAGCACTTTTTGAAAAATTTCGGTCCTGACATGTCATTCGCGATTCGCTTGAAACAGAAGTTGCGACCGAAATGCAAAAGGTGTGTTTGTGTCAGTCATGTTGGCATGGCTGGTCGAATGTGGTTGCTAGAAGCGTCGAAAGAAAACTTTCGGTAATGGGAAGGGTTTGCTTTAGCGATAATTAGCCAGAGAAGTCATTATTGTAATGTTGCAGTGTTGTCGAATAGGTAAGCTGCAGTGATGAGGAAGAGAGGTGCGAAGGGTTCAAGGTGCTCGTGGAAGGCACTTTTGTGTTACGAAAGTGACATGAACTGAAAGTAGCAACAAATCCCAAACTGCTACCTAATCTAATGTGTTCCCCTCGTTGTCGTTGTTCTTGTATATGACGGTCATATTTGCAGGTTCCTATCCCGCGGAGTGTTTTCCTGTTGAAATGATGCACTTAAAAAGAGGCTTAGATTCTAACACGGTCTGATTTTTCCTCAAATTCAACGTTTTCTTTGCATTTCTATGAAATCCTGGCAGTTTGTTTGGCTGTATAATGTCTTTGAAAAATATCGGCGTTGAGTCGTTCAGCTCCTGTTTGCTCCGTCTTTCGTTGTATTCTCTAACTGCGTCTGTTATATCTGTTTATCGTCTTTTGCGACAGATCGTTGTATCTCCACTGACACCTATGCGTCAGGTTCCTCTTTAGCCTATCTTATTTGAAAGCAGCTTCAGGAGTTTCTTGACATTCTTAACATCCTTCACAAAAGTAATGAAACCCACAACAGTCCGCACAAGGCGGGGTTCGGTTACAGAAGGCCAGAAGGCGGGGATTTTTAAAACGCGAAGATCTTCAAAGGAATGGGAAGGATGGCGGTGAACTGCTTCATATGCCGGAGGATAGGAATGATTTGGTGATTCAACTGGTGCTATCTTTTGGCATGTGCTTGTGGATTTTATGCAAAAGCCGTCGACAAGCAGACAGATCTTTCCCACTGAAGCTACCACTGTGATGTTCGTTGCTTTTCCTGAACTAAGAAGGGCACCGTTGCAATATGTAAGCATAACTTAGGAGGCGGAATACAATTCATTATCTTGTGATTGAGAGTGTATTGCTGATTTGGGAACTGGGACTTGTTGGAGATATTCAATTGCTTCGTGATGTTCTTTATTTGCTGAATATTAATGTTACGGTGCGCTGTTGAATACAACGCCCGGGGCTTTGGTTATCCCCAGCTTTTGGCAGAAGGCGTTCAAATTGGTCCTGTACTCAGGCGAACGTTAATTCTTTTTTTTTTGTTGAATATGAGGGGAGAGCGTTTTGTTTAAGGGGGTCTTCGGTTTGGAGGGAATGTGATCGTTGCAGTGTTTCTTGCGGGAACTGATAGTTGGCCGGATGCGATTAAATCTAATTTTTAGTTATCTAAGCTTGTAGTTTGATTTATTAAAATTTCAGCTTCCCTGGGGATATTCTCTTCATTCATTGTTTACAAAGTATTTTGATAATTTGTTTCGTATATTTTAAGACCTTGGCGGAGTTTGGTGTATTCACTGGCTGAGCAATATCCACATTGTCTAATGCTGAATTTTGCGGTGAAGCTTATCTCGGATGCTGGTTTCCAGCATGAGATCAGTAACGTGAACACTGCCGCACAACAGGCGAGTTTACTTCTTCTCTGAAAACTTTCTTTTTTTTGTAAAAGCGTTTCTTTTAGCGTGCTCTTAGTATTCGAGCCTTTTGTTCTTTCTTGATTTAATTAACCGTAGGTAATAGACATTCCCATCTTTCATAATTTTGAAGCGAACATTGCGTAGGGATTACTTATTCATTCAAACAGTTAACTTTTATCTACAATAATGTGTATATTATATGGATAGGTGCCTCATCCCACCCTACTTAATGCGAGGGTTCTTTTATGGAGGGAGGGGTTCTCTATGCGTCGAAAGCATATGGTAACTAAAAATTCAAAGTCTGCATCAATAAAAATTCGAGAAATTGATTCTCGCAGCTGAACGTCGGAAGTTAGGTGTGGAGAGATTAGCCCGTATGTAGCTAATATTCTCCAAGGAAAGATCCGTTGTTAACGTTTTTAAGATAAAACTTTTCTTGCATAAAACCGTTTTGCTTAGAGTTTCGCAATGCCCGTCAATTTTCCTTACATATTTGCAGAGTATAAGGGGAAGAGAAAGGGGGGGGGGGGGGGTCATCTCACCAACGTCACACACATCTCGAACCTCAGTTGTTCAACCGGGCACATTTGCTGGTCATAGTACTGACCTGATTTGAGCTTGAATGGTTGCAAAGCAGTCTTTAAAAGCCTTTCTTTTGTACTGTTTTGAGAAAATTTCTTAGTTTATAAGCATCGACGCAATAGATAAGTGTTGACGATCAGTAAGGGGGAGGGAGGAAAATGGGTTTCTGGTTAATGCTTGAGGAAGTGAGCTGTTGTTGGTAATGTTTTTAATTCGGGTATCAGCTGTTGGTGTTGTTGCAGTTGGAGATTTTTTCTCGTGTGTTGCTGTCTGCCATCGACGCCGTACTCGCCGAACATCGCCGCGGTCCAAAGACGGAAGCATATGAGAAAGCATTTGCTGAGCTGGTTAGAGTGGTCTGCCATAGCGAGCACACTTACCTCTACACACAGGCATTGCTGCACGTCATGAGTGAAGAGGTCAGCGGAATAGTTTTGAGATTTTCGGTTGATTCGTTTGCGTCATCCGATCTCGATTAAATCCTCGGGGTTACGGTCTTCAAGACTGCAGTAGGTCGAAACTTTTGACCAAGGATTGTATTTGAGTTTTTTGCTTGTTATAAGTTTCTTCAGCATTGCCTTTTTCTGGACCACTGTGAACTTGCTAGTCGTTTTTTTATGACGTATCCACTATCAAAAAATTTGCATTTCCGATCCGAATTCAGCTGGTCGGCTTTTGCTTAGTTTGCCAAGCTAGTAAACGCAAGTTTCAAATTTGCACTTACTAACTGAATATCGCTCTTGTTTGAAACCGCTGTAACTTTTGTCGATTCAGTCATTTCTGAAACTCTTTGATTCATATTTAAATAGAGCTGATATTCGACTGCAGGAGCAGGGAATGGCCGCAGCTGCATGCGCACATATTTCACAGGCATTGCGCATGGTGGCACATGAACGTGAGCAAGATACGTCGGCGTTGTATGTCGCACTGCTGCAATCAAACGACGAGCAAATAGCACCAAACTTGATTCAGGCGATGCTTACAATGATGAACAAGAAATGTCTCAACCCGGCAGATATCACACAACTCTATCAGGTATTTACTCTGTATCAGCTTACATTGACTTCCAACTTTAGACATGGCCATATGGTATGTGATAAGCATGCGGATGTTGTATGTGGTGCTAGTGCTCTATTCTTTCATATAATGCCGACTCTAAAGAATAACGAATCCGATGTGGCAGGTTTTTATATGTGATGAATCATATGGTGGGGTTTATTGTGGGAAAAAATTAGTGATGAAAAGAGGTAGTGAAGGTGGGTGAACTCAGTTCGGTATCTAGACGATCTTGAATGTTTTGCTGTCTATCTGTACGAAATCTTTTAGAGAGCATTATCGTCTACTCATGAGGTGCATATGTGTTTAGCTGCGATAATTAGGAGCGTCGCATGGCACAGCTAGCGCAAATAAAGGATATTATTTTGTGCAAGTGCTGCAGATGGAACGTTTACCTCTTAGAGGTCGACAGTTGTGCACTGTGAAGATTCTTTCATATAATGCTGACTCTAAAGAATAATTCAGTCGGTGTGAAGCAGCGCAGGCGAAAAGTTTAGATTTCAAAAGGAAAGCCGTCTTAAAGAAACTATTTTGCAAGTGGGAGTGGTAGTCATTTTCTATATCAATCAGCCAATGATGAAAGTTTTATGTCTGTTCCTACTTCCCATCTCATGTATATACGATATACATCTTGCTCACTGCCACCCCTACAGACTGCGTCTCATTTGCAGAAATTAGTTTATTACGAGCAGAAGAAAGTGGAAGAAGGACTGTGATTTGAAGAAGAGAGAGAATTGTGTGTATGCATCTGTGTCTTTGCTTGATGGAGTTGGTAAATAAAATAAATTAGAAGTTCGGCATAGTCTGTAAGTTCTTTTTTTGCATATTTTTTGCACATTTAGTGTATTATTCCAGCAATACGTATCACCGAATCCGCCTCCCATAGAACTTATTCGTGAGCCGCTTTTCATCGATATGCTGATCGACTCGTTGTTCGCTTATGATGGCGTGAAGGTGGGCTTTGAGCGTTCCATCGTTCGGATTTTTCTTTCGATATTCTTCACGAAAGCAGAAGTGCATATCATCGAAACTTGCCTGAATAACACCTCTGAAGTCCTCTTAAGTTTCCCAATGTTGAAGGAGGACTGTCCTGTCATCAATTTTCAGCAACTTACAACAACAATATCTAGAGTTTCTAGTATGTGAAAGTATCAAACTGGGATTTTTATTTCATAGCAGGTGTTCACTGAAGAGGAGAGGTTAGAGGGTTTGATTGAAAGGATGGGAGAGGTTATCCGAGATTGTGTGATATATTTTTAAATCAGCTGCCTCAGTTAATAACCTAGTCCTGACAGGTAGCTGAAGTTTTCGTTGGGATCTTTAAAAGCAAATTTTTGTTGTTACGATTCTTTTTGGAATTCGAATCGACCGTTGTTTAATGTTTTGCAGGTGCATACAGATCATCGACCAAAATATGTGTACTTATTGGCATATGCTGCATGCGTTGGCGAGAAAAAGAAGAATGGTGTTCGCACAGTAAGTGATCATTTCCTTCTTACTCTCGCGTGTATCATCGTATAACTAGTGGGTGAGGAGCAGTGGTGGTGACTGTCTCACTGTAGAATCATATGTGTGCCGCCTTTCTTTCAATAATTTCGGCGGAGGGAGGAGGGAAGAGGGCCATTTTTTCGAAAAATCTGTCCAAATCAGCAGGTGGGCAAGTACCGCAGAGAATTCGAAAGGTTTTAGAAAGAAAGAATTCACTGATTTCAGTTATGTTTTGTGAACTGCAAAATATCTCAAAAAATTTAGGGAGGTACACTGATACACATACCAATATAGGATATATAGGTTCCAGTGAGGTGATTTTTCTCTGCCTTGAGTTTGGCGGTCATTCCATCATGAATATCGTCGAAGTAATATTCGGGTATCTCCTAAATGAACTTTATGCCATCGAATGGGGGCTTCAAATGTAGATATTCGTGAGGGTTCGTGTCCTGCTCCCTCTCCCTGTTTCCAGAGCTTTTCTGTGGCTGCTTAACGGTACCCGACCCATATGTTTCTCTAGTTGCGCTTTTGTGATTTCTGTAATAGTCACCTCGGCGCACAAACCTAAATATAATTACAAATTTTCCAATAATAGTAATAGCGACCAATAAACAACGGCTTAGAGGAGATTGTGGTATTGCTCGAAGCTGACATTGCGTAAAATTGCTGTCATTTTTCTTCCCACATTTCAGATGTGATTTGAGAAAAGTAAGAGAATTAAAGAGTAATGGTGTTTAGAAGGATTCATCAAATGTCGTGGCATCTGAGATTTTTGTTTCTAGAAGAATAATTTCCTGGAAATTTCAGGAAAGCTCAATACGAATGGGTTTGTGAAGACAGTTAGACTAGATCGTTTATGTTGTCAACAAATAGGAAGGGTATGGGTAACCGATAGAAGGAAGTAAAATTTTAGCAAACTCGTCAAGAGTTGGATACAACGAGAGATGCTATCGAAAGACTCGTGACTCTGCTTGAATCGACAGACGACCTTTTGAAGGAGCTGAGCCAGCTGTTATATGGTAATGCCCCTTAGTTATTATAGTAGACGACGAAAAAATGATGTAGAAGCAGTTAAATGTAAACATATGATCCATAAGCATATACTGGATATTGACAGAAAGACAATAAACTGGATGTGATATATTGAATAAGCGAAATAAACTTTGTCGGAAGTCGTTCTTTGGTGTCCTGTTCAGTGAATATCTACAAACGTTATAATGTAGACTGATGCAGCCGTACCTCAGAGTATTCCATAGGTAAGACAATAATCCTGACTCGTATGAAATAGATAAAATGAAGAGGAAAGATTTGATGCGTATTTAGGTGGATACTCGCACAAATAATTTACTATGCTGCCTGGAGTAGAATTCAGGAGTTGCATATTCCCTAAAGCTTGGAGGACTTTATTGAAATAGAGGCGATTTCTTCTGGAATTTATGCAAGCTGCGGCAATGGATAATTAAATACACGTACAAGGGCTGTTACGTAGGAACAAACAATGTCTCGACCTCTGCGGGAAAGAGGCGAAAGCCTGTCAGTGTCTCTACAGATTCCATCAGAGATGCTTTGCCCTCGTCTAAAACTTCAGAAGTTTCTTTCGAGTTGATGCGGTATACAGCAAGACCATGCCGTTATATTTTATGTCAGGAGAAGAGGAAGGGGAGTTTGTTAGAGGGACGAGGTCATCTTTTCTCCTAGAAGTTTCGAGAAAAACAAAGGCCTCCATTCGAGTAATACGATGTGCGAGTGTGAATGAAAATAGCGCCTCGTTACCGCTGATGCGCTTCATAGGTGCGTTTGCAAATTTGGTGCACCGATCGGATTTCGATTCCGCAATGGTCGAATTCGTCAAATGAGTTTGATTAAAGAACGCATTTCCTAACAGTTGTATTGGTGCGCTGCGGCACTTATTTGGTTTATAAGCAGTGAATTTGTTTATTTGTTTGTTTGCGATGATGTTTACTTTTGCTGATCGTATTACGGCATCAGGAATACGTTTGCCGGTGGTGGCAGCAGGGCTATTACATTACCTCAGAGGTAACCTGCTCAGCGACGATGTTATTGGCGAACCAGAAGCTGTACATTTCGTATTGATCGATCAAATCGCCACTTCACACCCTAATCTGCATATGAGGTGAATTTACACTGGAACATTTTACTTGCCTGCGTAAAGCTGTGTAGTGTTGGTTGTAGCCATAAGGAGTACGAGTTGGGAAGTGGGCGGTGCAATTATACGGGTACGAGCATGAGCATGCGATGACTTGAAACCGTATTTTCCTTGATTTGTCTTCCGGTAGTATTTCAGAATTATGAGAATAGCTGCAGGGATCAGGGATCGCTATCACCGTTATTGCTATCACCTTTTAGTCGATGTTCCATTTCTCGTTATCGGTTGGTTATTCCGTTATATGATTTTGTTGAAGAGTGTTCGATGTGCTGTGCGAATTGTACGATCGACAATCTTCGATGCAAGAAGCGGCCGAGGTTATTATGGAACGACAGCGAAACGTCATCGATCGTTTTGTTCATCTGCTGTCGGTTGGATTGGCGCTGCCAGTCGTCGAGAAGGTTAACCGTATGTTTCGTGATGGGCAGATCGATAGTTCGCTTGTCAGGTAGTGGTTAAGTTATATTTATATTCGTTTAACTTTATTTCTTTTTTGCTATTTGAGGACTACAACATATAAGCTACGGTCTTCTCGATCTCTTGACGAAACTTCATCGTTTTAAAACGAATATCTGTCAAAGTTTTTAGGGAAGTTATGGTCCTTTTCGCAGTGTTTAGTATGTTTCTTGTGCTATTAAGTTATGATAACTCTCAGAGGATATTTGATTTTTGACGTACAAACGTCGTATGCACTCCAATGTTGGTATGATTTTGTTCGCAAAGTTTAGTCGGATATATCTTCAAACTATAAATTATTGCTCGGTGATTGATGTGTAGGGATGTATCGGAGAGGATGGAATGTACAATGTTTTTTTGTTTAACGACCGCAAAGATGCTCAAAGAATGTTCAACAGTATGTTCACTCGACGTTATAGTCGGAAAATATTTCTAAGAAAAGGTGGAAAAACTTATATCCGTTCTTATGAACGCCTTCATATGTTTATTCTCAAACAATTTTTTGCTCAGTTTGCTCAGTTTTTGTTGATTACGAAATAGCAACCAAAAACGTGTGGTATATGGTTCCTTTCAAATGCTTTAAGCGTTACTGCTATCTGAGGATACATCACGGTAATTGAAATTACTTCATTTGAAGATACTTCGCGGTGGAGGTACTCGAAATAGTTGCTCCGCCGTACTCGCAGGACTTCATCGACGTTTTTCTACCGATCGTATCAAATCAGGAGATATTCGACCAGAATGTTCATGATAAATTGCCAGCCGCAAAGGAGTTCATCGAGCAGTGCACACCCACGAGTTCTTGATTTCTCAAGGCCACCATTCTGGAGAGTTGAAAACTGGATCCCTCACTTAATGACCCTTCTGATGTATTTCGCCTAAGATTGAATGAACATTAGTGATTGCATTAGAAATTGGAACAATTTCTTGTTCTGGTTAAGGGAAAGGCGTGAGCCGATGAAAGAAGGCGCTGTGTGAGAGTATCTGCTCAC
>JAARMF010000647.1:7924-22261 GCA_022844705.1 Toxascaris leonina | reverse complement strand
CTCAGATAATTCCTTCAACTAAATTCCACTATTGCATCAATGAAATCGCATTCGTCATTCGCCCTGATCATTCACATTTCGAATCGTCTAAAAATGTTTTTTAGTCAATTTAGAATTTCACTATTAATCAACCGAAATTTTCCAAAAATTTCATACAACAAAATATTCACAGATAGACATGTAAGATTTATTGTACGATTGGTTAAAACATTCGACACCACATTTTGATTCGACTGCGTCACATCAAACAGTCGAAACTTTTCGGTTTTTTATTTCATTTTTTCGATTTTTCTGTAACTGAGAACTCTCACTGACTTAGAAAGATAAGTGAAAAAAACTTGAAAAAACATTTTCAATAGGTCGAACGAAACGGGTTCTCCTCTCGTTCCGCACATTTAATTCAAACTGAGAGGTGTAAAGTCGTCGAACGATGCAAAAATGCAATTTCAATATAATTTTTCACAGAAAAGTAATGACCAGTTATTTGAAAGATATTCTGAAGGCACTACTATTGATTTAAACTTTTTAAATTATTATATAACAAAGGCTTACTGCAAAAGGAACAAAACGCAATTAGTTTCGCATAAAAACAACACGAAACTGATCTGTGCATATTGAATGAGTATTGCAAACATCGAATGATCGTTAAACCCTTCAAAAAAGTTTATAAACACAAATGCTTCAATGCTGTTCTTTTTGCAACCAGCTTAATGCTTTTATTCACCTCGGAAATATGGAACCGCAACACGGAAATGAGCTGCAAATTTATTGCCGACTCTACACCTAAACCAATATATTTTTTATAGTGTATTATATATACGTTTATTTGTAAATGAATCGATTTATCAATTTGGAACGGAAAATTTGTAAATAAATTCATAGATTAGATGAATTTGTTGTAGTTACATTCGTAAATGAACTCGAAATCATAACTGAATTCAAATTCGTAAATGAATTCCTCAATGAATGAGTTCCTAAATCATAGAAAGGCCCCGTCTTAATAAAAACTTCAACACAAATAACAAAGAAAATGCAACGATAGCAGAACGATAGCAGAATGAAGCATAAGGTAGTAACGAAAGAGGCGCCATGTTCAGGCTTGGAAGACCAATTGGTGTATGAGGTGAGTGGGGACGCCTGGATCGACGTGGTTTGCAAACGATAGACACCACAAAGCACACATTTGTTAGCGAAAGCGTTTCACTGTGCAGCCATCGACAATTTTGCGGAACGAAACGTTTGCAGACAAATCATGCACGAAAGACCAAATTTGCAGCAGAAAAAGTGGAATTTTGCTTCGAACATTAATTTCAGATTTTTTTATTTCGATACAATGACGAGCTTCATCGCTGAAATGGTGTAACATCTCGAAATAAATGACCTAAATTTTTCCACTCTTCCGCTGTATTATTTAAAACTCCTCTGCTCATTTGATCTGCCCCCCCCCCCCCCTCCCTAGATTTAAGTGATTTTATCTTGGAGCGACACTTCCGAATGACGATGCACCTGTGAATGCCTAAGCCATATATTTTATCGTAAAAAAATTCGAGATGGGTTCTATTATGCACAACGCGAACAGTGAATATTTCATAGCTAACTCAGCTGTCAACAAATCACTTCTCCGAACCCGCGATGCACGGCCTACAACCCACGACCCACAACTGCAATCATTGTTTTAGCAATGTCCTCAAAGCACTAATTATGCAATGGAATTTATCTGCATCACATTAATCCTTCCGCTAAGCGTTTTTCAATTTTGTCGTATCGTTCAATTAATGGTGATTTATGACCGATTAATCAACTCATTATCGAGCATTTTCGAATGATATATTGGAAGAATCCTGTGATAGATTGAATCTTTCAAATATTTTTGTTTTCTTCGATATAATTCTCAAAGAATTGAAAAGGGAAATGAAAAGAGGCTACTGATCGAATGACCGTAGAATGAAATATCGTCAAAAGCAATCTAATTGTCTATATGGGTCATACCGTATGCGGTTTAATAAAACGACAAGTTGCATTATATCGTGTTGGGATTCATTTAAGCAAAAAAAAAGTAGTTTTTCAAGTGGTCATTACTTTCCAACTTTATGCTGGAATTCTTCTTCCTCTTTCAGGGGGTCGAATTGTTCCTGCCCACTCAAGTGTACATTCAAATTGTTCGCTGAGTGTGGGACTTGTTTTTCGTGGCGCATTTCAATGTCCGACGAAATGGGTATCGTTGTCGCATCGAACAGGACAATGCGGAATAATTATGCTGAACGTGACAAAGGAAAATAGCACAATATGCGATCCGAATTTGTATTTCAAGTGCAGTGTTTTTGAGGCGATTATAAAATACAAATTGTGCGAAAACAAATCATTTATTTTACCTCCAATTTTCTCTCATAGTGCCCTCCGAAATCGGTGATCCTCCAGCTTCGTGGACGTTTGCAAGTTTTATATCTCCTTCTTTAAATATCTATTCTGCCCGCTGTGGTTATGAAAATTCTTTTTCAATCTATTTCACTATGAGATATCGAAGAATTAGTGCGGTAATAGTGCAGCTATTTAGCCATTCGGTGAGTAATTGAGAAGTTCCGAGTTCAGATATGCCTCGCGTAAGTGTTTTTTCGATTCACTGCATCACTAAGGTGGTGTTTTTATCGACACCTTAAAACGAAATATTCGTTCTATCCACATCGTCACCTCTACTTTTAATGATATCGTCGAAAATTTTCCTCATTTTAATAGGGCGATCAGGACAGTTATCGGACAGCTGTCCCCTTTAAGACGGAGGTATGAGATATGGAAGGCTTCGTGCGATGAGCATTTGTATGCCGTTCTTATCAATTCTTCATCCATTGAGACCACTTTGAATGGGCAGCTGTCCAAAATTGTCTCTCACCCGCCTCTTGTTGGTCAGGTCTTCCAAAACAAATCCCACCTACGTTCCCCTCGAAAATCGCGATGATCCAATCGTCCAACAGCTCAATTTTTATAAACAATTATTCACTTTGCATCCCATGCAACAAAAATCTTTGCCATATTGCACAAAATTTAGGTGTGACAATGAAAGGTGAACGAATCGTCGGATTGGCGTCCACTGTGAGCGTGATAACGGTCGTGGGGAGCCTTATCATCATGCTGTATCTTTTTCATGAGGTCAACATGTTGCACGACGAAATCATCAACGAAATGGGCGATTTCAAGGTTAATTATGTAGTGATTATGTTAACATTAAAACGGATATCGACTTCGAAGGCAATTGCTCGTTGGAAAATACCGAAATATATCGAAAAACAACCGTTGACCACTGAGCAAAACCTTCGGTGAGACTGAGCGCCGTTGACAATCGTCGCAACACTCGCACAATGGGGCTGCTATAGAAGCGGTTATTTTTGATCGACTAGAACCTATGTCTTGATGATATTCTTGTAATTTATTGAAGATTTTGAAAAAAAACAACAAAAGCTAGCATTTCAAGCTTGCATATTCAAGAATAAATGGGTAGTCAAGGCAGGTAAGCGTCAGGGATCCCAAATGAAAATCACCTGAAATACAAGCGGAAATGATCCTTTAGAATAAGCACAACCATAGCGAACATTTTTTTGGTTATGCTGACACAATTTTATGGTGATGCTCGGATCTCAATCGTTCAATCCTTGTCGGATTTTTCAGATGTGTAAAGAAAGTCTGATCCAAACCAAGTTTTGTTTGATTATTATTCTTGGCCTTGTTCCGATTATGACAACATTTTGTCCATATTTGACAAAAACTTTTTTACCGACGCTCGAAGGAAAATGACACAATAAATCGCATCGATAGATATTGAAGTGACTGCGCAAATCAAATGTTTAGACGACTTTGCTCGTTAATTCACATAGTCCTACACTCATTACTCCTATCTTATTCAAAAGCAACAAAATTTTATCAAAATATTTATTAGTTATAATTGCAGATATCCACACCTCAACATATCAAAAAGAACGTTGAAATTTTGATATTTCAGAGGACGAAACAAATTGAGAGAGTATCAGAGGCGCAGGATCCCAAGGAATATTTATAATTTGGAGAAAGTTGATGCATTGAGAGCTGATAAGGAGATAATGGATATTCAATAGTAAGTTCGGAGAGTAATTTCAAATTCCAAAGTTTGCCATAAAAATCCAATTTTTTTAGGCAATTACGGATGACACTTGGAAGTCAATGATGGATATGCAGATGGGAACACCGCCAAGAAATAATGTGAAATCATCGCGCAAGAAACGTCAATATAATTATGCGAGTGAATATGATGAAATATTGGAGTCGCCAGATATCCCTTCGACGAATTTCCAAGAAAATTATTATCGCAGTGGTACGAAAAAATTTCACTCAATTCCACGGAGACAAAATTATTCCAATTTTTTTTTGAATTTTCCATTCACTTATATGGAAGCAGTAGCATTTGAGACTGTTGAAGCAGCAGGAAAGCTCATCTTCACTACCTACAACAGTGATGTTCGATTTCATGTTATAGTGGCGTTTTGTAATCAGACTGTAAAAGAAGAGAATGAATGAGCGGGTATAAATGAACGGAATGGATGGGGGGATATAAGGCAACAAAACAAATAAAAAAATACAACTGACAGAGAAAGAATTCAAAGCGATAAATCGTAAATGATTAGAGGCCCTAGCTTTGAGTTAAGCAGTTCGTGGCTGGAAGCTATGAGATTTCAATGACCTCAAATTAATACAGTGAAGAAATGACCCGTGCTTTTGGACCGTAGACCAGAAATATGGCAACTTAACGAATATGTTGCAGACGTACAAAATGTTACTGATGATTAACCTTTACACCGCACCTGTATTCATAGCTTATTTTTGCCACTATGAAGTGATAATTAATCAATTTGAGGCATTCGAGCAGTTCACTGTCTTGAGTTGCGGGTAGTTGAGGTATATACTTCGATCACACCTGCTTTTGTTGGTTGAGGTATATACCACTAAAATCCATTTCCATACCCCGCAATGTCTTTGTAATATTCTTAAAACACAGAACTTTTTAATTTGCATATTCAGATAAATAACTCTGCATGGAACTCTTAACTGCTTAATGAGACTTTTAGAATGCGCGATAAGCAACGAATGTCTAGCAGGTGTACCAGGACCACCAGGACTACCAGGAAGCCCAGGAGGTAACATCGGAAGCTTTGTGATCTCTTCGAAATTTCATGTTTGCCTGAAAAGGAAGGAATAATTGTTCCGAAGCTGTAAAACCCTCACTTGGTGAGGCGAACGAAAATGTAAAATTTTGGGTCAATAATTTGTACATATGAAATTGGAAATGAAAAATTGCATTCATTAGTCAATTTCATAATTGTTAATGCTCATTTTATAGTAATGGAAAATTGTGGTGAGGATTGTCGAGTTGAGATGCATGAGACAGTGCTGTGATCATTTTGTTATTCCGATTGATCAACGGAAACCCTCGACGAGAAAATCTGAAGTTTTCACGGGAAGTGGAGAAAATTTCGCCAGTGAGGGCAAAAATGATTTCCTCTTTGGGCCAACAAGGCAAAACTTTCATTGCCCTCCCCCTCAACCCTTCCTCTTCCCCATCCCAATTCAGCAATCGTTTGTCTACTAATGGCTTGACACCAGTCATCGTCAAGATGAGAGAGAGCCCATTTTCGATTTAATTTTATGAATTTTGAGAAAAATGATTTTCGCATCCGCATTTTTGCATTACAAAAAATAATTTATTTGACAGTATATTTCATAAGAGATATTCTTTCCCGCTCTAATTCCAAAAAATCCCTTTCAGAGGATGGCGATGACGGTATCGACGGCATTCCTGGTGCGGATACCCCTACAGTTATCCTAGCAAATGAACAATGTTTTATGGTAAGCAGTTCCTTACAAGTCAATTCAGAGGGTTATATATTTGTCGAATCAACAACAACGCATTCAGCCGCACTTTTGCGACAGAGATTCAAATAAAGAACGTTCTCAGATGAAAATATGGAAGTTGCTAGGAAGGAAGAAGATCGCAGGAGGATGTTTAGGAGGTCGACTGAGATGTCTTTGCATGGACCACCTCTAGCTCCTGGTTCATCGATCAAGTCGGAGTGCTCGTTCATAATTTTTATTTTTTTACTTTTTCTTTGATTTTTGCGGATGATAAAAAAACTCAACTTTCGAGCAATTAACTATATAGCTGAATACCATAAACTGTCCGCCAAAACAACATGCAGCGCCCTAGGTAGTAGGTGAAGATGCTCCAGCACGGTGCACAGGTGCTTCAGCACGAATGCAAGAGCTGCAGCAAAAGGCGCAGAAGTAAGCGTCATATGCAACGCACCACTGCCTTATAGCTCCTGGAATTCCCTCATAGCATTCTAAATGAAAGTGCCATAGCTTAGGTGCCTTGCTCATACTCATCTCATCCAGACAATAATACTTTACAGCATGTTTCCTTACGTTAAGAGGAATGTGCCTCGATAGCACAGATTTATCCTGAATAGAACTCGACCATCACTCAGACATCTTCATCGACATTGTCGGCGTTGTCTTTGATCTTTTCTTTATCCTATCCTGCTCATAATGCAGTTCAAGGAATCACTGCATTGACAGTCAGCAACGAATTTCAGTGTCCAGCAGGCCCGCCGGGACCTCCCGGTCTTACAGGATACCCCGGTCAACCGGGCCTTGATGGAATACCTGGTGAAGCGGGGATTGATGGAAAGGACGGCGATCAAGGACCTCCTGGCCCACCGGGTGACAAAGGACTGCCAGGTGATAAATTCAGCTTTATTTTCCAAATCATTCATCGAGATCATATGACATTGAGGGAAAATCACCTGGGGAAGTCGAGTTTTTTTGGCATAACAACGCGATGCATTTGGTGCTGTTTGTTTCGTTTCATCTTGCGTGACGAGCAAAAATAGGGCTACCATTACCGGACCGTTCATGGGAATACGTTTGATCTCTGCGAATTTTGGGAACTTTAAAACTAAAATGTACAACTGCAAAATAAAGACGAAATTAAAGGCATCTCTAATGCACCCGCCTCTTACTAATTTCTTCCTCGTTTATGCTCCATGGATATAAAAGAGCACAAAATTAAGTGAGTCATGGGTGGTTTTACAGAAGTTGAAGGAAATAATAAAACTGTGTTTAATGGAGCCAATAATTTGTTTAAATTATTTTCAGGCCGTCCGGGAAAGATTGGTCCGAAAGGAGAAGAAGGTGCTCCCGGGATTAAAAGTTTGAGCCAGATTGGTCTAAAGGGGCCCCGTGGACCGCCTGGACCAGATGGGTATGAAGGAAGACCTGGAAACATAGGTGCGCCTGGAAAACCTGGTCGTCAAGGAAAGCGTGGTCCAGCCGGAAAGCGTGGTCCAGATGGACGTGACGGAAATATCGGAAAGGTAGGCCGAATCGCCTCTCAGATATGACCGGTTTAAGATGGATTATTTTGAGCCAACTGTGGTGTAGTACGGTAGTTTACCTTTGGTAAAATACTTTAAACTGCATGAACTATTTAAAGGTTTATTGATCTTACTACACACAGGTAATACGGTTGTCGTGCTATGCGTCGAATAATTTCGCTTTCTGAATCGCTTAGCCGTCCACATTGAAACTCATCAAATCTCCGACCTTAAGTTGCAGAAAGTTCCAGCATCATCCCATCACTTCAATCACTATCCACTTGTTTATCTTTTCACCTTTAAAGAAATTACATCGCTGACACCCTTAATTAGAAATATGACGTAAATTACCGATTCAATTATAAGCCTTCGGAACGACACTATGCATGTACCACTAAAAGTGCATTTAAAGGGACTTCTGTTGTTGTTTTAAAAATCACCATTCCCAACTCGAGATCATCAAAACTGCGAAAATTTCAGAGGTTACCTCTGTGAAATGCTTCCGCGGATTTTGAATTGAAAAAGGAAACGCTCTACATTGCACCTAAGTGTTACCGGAAAATGCATTGTTGGAGTGTTCATAAACTTACCTCAACAAAGAAGCGGATACCTTTTCAGCCTGGAAATGCTGGTGATCCGGGCTATGACGCTGGATACTGTCATTGCCCGCCACGTACAGGAGCTTCTGGACAAGTTCCTGCAAGTGATGACGAAGGTCCGATCCCGTACTAACTATAACATCCCGTATCTCTCTCTCCTTCCATCATTTATACTGTATAACTCTACCTTTTTTAAATGATATTGTGTGCTGATTCTACGATCATGCTGAATTGTTTATTGCAATGCCCATACTTTGGGATCAATCAAATGTTTCTCGACGGAGACACAAAAATACCGAAAAAAGGAAACCTTAGAACCTTAACGTCATATTTAAGGGAGGTGTGGAAGAGGAACGGAAGAGGATCCTCATTTCTAGATCGCTCATTCGGCGACCTTTCATCTAAGAAGCATTGTAAAGGTGAAAGCGCTTAACTCAACGCTTCAGCTATATTTGTATGAATTGATTACACAATGCACACACACACCCCCAGTATTTAATGCTTTATTCACTCAGTTCAGGATTTAATCCATATGAGAGTTTCTGAAGATTCCATTGTGCTGTTAAATTCTTCCCTCTCACGTATATATGAACACAGTTCGCAATGACATTTAAAACACTTGTGAAGTGTTGCATCTGCAAATGAAAGCATCGGATCTCACGAGAATGGAATGGCTTAATACGTTTCGAAATGAAGCTTGGAACCATACCTGAAGGCATAATGCATAAGCAAATATCAAAGAAGGATCAAGTTCGCAATCTGTTGGCTATTTTTTCAGACATCTGCAATTTCGAAAGCTTAGACATCTGACAGCAGGTATCAATATGAGTACTCCGAAACTCCTATAGGAAATTATATTCAGCAGTTTCATACTTAAAAACTCGCATTTGTGCAATTCAGCGGCTGTTCGTTCGTACTTGGGACGAGGCCCTTAGAGCTCCATTTAGAAAAAACCTTAAAGTTTTGGTGAATTCTTCCAAAACTTCATTTTTATGGAAAAAATTCACAGATTCGCAAGTAACGTTAATAAAACGAATGCGACGGTTGTGTGATTGCATCCAAAAATATATTTCGAACCTTGAATAAATAACGTCATTTTCCGCGTCTCTCCAGTGACTTTTATTGTTCAGAATTGAAATCCGACGATGCCCTCGGAAGTGAAATGATAAGACGACCTCATTATAGCACCATTGTTTCGCAAAACCTTCCCGAGCAGTGGTGAAACTTTGTGAGAGCTGGTCGCCTACTGCACCCACGTATTTCGTATATGAATGGATCCGATCATGACCGACTTGATCTTCCAAACCTCACAAACCTTCACATCCTTTCTTGTCGTAATTTTCATCAATAAGGCATTCTTACTTTGCCCCCACGAGCAGAAACTACCTCATGTCCAATACCTCAGTGACTGGCTAAGCCTCACTTGCTTTACTGTTCTGCATATTGCTTCGACATAAATGCGACAGGATTTTTAAACCATGTTGTGGAATTAGGCTCGGAACAGAGGGAAGCGGATGCGGAAGCGGTACAGCCAAAGAATCGGTCAGGCCACGATAGTGTTCAAGTAAACAGACCCCAACCGTACGTAAATATCTCCTCCATAAAAATCACAGTAAACCATATACAACACCTTTTGCCAGCAGACTGGGATATAACAGTTCTCCACTGCTTTGGTTCTTTTTTGATGCTAATGAACAACTTTTCTCGAATATGACTTCGCTGCAACAGGAATCATTCATAATTTACAACAAAATCGTCCTGGTGACTTACACCAACTGATGTCAAGCAGCTAATGCTTCCTCCAAGCTTAAAAGCAACTTTTTCTGAGCATGCTGGATCTCCAAGCACGTCAAAATCCATAGACCACCCGAAACTACAAGTCAAACTTTGGAACAACGGAACAGTTTGCAAAAACACACTTTCAAAACTGATGATGTGAATGAGGCATTATAGATGGAATCAACTTAAACGAAGATCAACTGCTGCCAATATCTGAGGCCCTGCCTGGAAGATTTTTCTCAAAAGAGCGCCCACAAATAAAAGCCTGAAATTGGAGGAACGGGGTCCTCCACACAGGCTTCCTCTCGTTTAAAATCGTGTACACGGAAGAAACTGAGCAACTTTTTTGTTCTATAACATGTGCAAAAAAACCCCCCCCCCCCCCCTCCCGCTCTCTCATCCATGAAGTTGAGCTCGAGCTACAGCTACACTAACTTTAACCATTCCTTATACGTAGTGAGATGAAAACTTTATTGAGAACACATAAATCCGAATATGCAAATTTGAGAAAGATACTTAAAACTACTATCAACTAACATAAAACCGAATTCAGCGTGCACAGTTCCAAACGATTTCGTAACGAACATAGCAGCAACTTATCAACAGAATTACACAAATATACAGAACTCGACGGATGATTACATAAGTGCTCACTGCTAACATTTACCTCAACGACTTGGAAACTTGCACAGTTTGAAGCATTCGAAATCATCGCTTTTCCGGGAAAAGTTTCGAAATTTAATAGGAAACATCCGAATTAAAAAACCTGACGTCCTTCTCAAAACTTTCACTTTTGTACAGAAAGCATATGAGCATTATGAAGTCTGAAAATCCGAAAGAAAGATACAGTCTCTCCACTACTGGAGTGCTTTCTTGTAGCGTTCGTCAATATTTTTCCAGTTGGCAACCTTCCAGATTGCTTTCGCATAGTCCGCACGAACATTCTTGTACTGTAGATAGTAGGCATGTTCCCATACATCAATCGTGAACAAAGGAATCAAACCTAAAATCTGTTTGATGTTTTAATAAAATGCAAGAGATTCACTGCATATGCAATATTAACCACGCCAATATTGCAATAACTGTTGCGAATGTTCTCAACACTGCTGACCTCCTTGCTCTCCAAATTATTTCATTTAAATTCAATAATAATAAACCAAAAACCTACGATACCACAAAAATTTGTGCAATACATCTGATTATTGCATTGCAGAAAGACATTTCTTCGCCGCATGAGAATATATCTTTTTGTTTCCATATCATTCACCAGGTAACAACTTATCTTCATTTATCTCATCCCGCCTTTTGCTAAGCAAATCCAATCCGTCCAGAATTTTTCTACTCACTTCATTTCAACTAAATGCTTTTCTTCGGTTTTAAAACTTCCTCGATCTAGATCAAAACAAATCAATCAATAAATTCGAAACAGACCAAACTTTCACAAAACGAAATAGTTAATTGACTAAATGGTGCTGATCTATAAGATTGACCAAATAATAAAAAGGCATAATAATGGATCGGGTAAATATTAGGTACAACCAAGCTAACGTGGATATTTTACATGTCCTACTCTCAGTTAAATTTTAATAAATGAAGACATTTGAAGCGAATTACCGGTGGTCTGCTCAAGAATGTCCTGGTTGGCGGTCGCGGCTAGTTCGAGTCGCTTAAGCGTCTTGTTGTATCCCAACCATCCCCAACCGGATCCCTGCACCCCAGTCGAGAGAGCACTCAGCTTCTCCTGCATCGATTCCAACGAGCCGAAATCCTTCTTTATTTGTGCCAGCAATTCCTCTGCAACACATCTCCAATCAATTTTAATTAATAGTAATAGATGGCGGGTATAAAATGTTCAACATGAATTCTCTCACCGATACGAAAGTTTCTTTTTCAAAGACCTCTAAACTTGAAAACTTCAAATTCACCCCAGGCCAGATGATGCAAATTCTACATTTCAATCATAGGTAAACTTATACAAGAAATTATGCGAGATCTCCCACTTAAAAGGACGAAAGTGCGCACCCCAGTTTTCAGTTTAGGCTTGTGCTGCAGCATACTTAATGACCGGTAGTTATACTGCTAAAAGAAATCTACGTAGACAATTCCCATGGTAAAGAATAGCGGCTGCACAGAACCGTGGCAAAATGTACGGAAAGACCACAACGAACTGTAAGGATGAGGAAGAGGGCTCGGGGAACGAGATAGGAACCAGAATCAGACAAGTGGAATGGGAAGTCGCTAAATCCCAGGCCCTTAATTCCCTTTCCTCCTGTTCCCTCATAACAAGCTCAAAACCCGCTAGGAACTGAAGAAATAGAAAGTTTACGTTGTAAGTTTGTGCAAGTGACAGATTTATACATCGCCTTATGCACGAGAAACGTTGAAAGCTGTTCGAAAGCGATAGAAAAAAAGAACGAAAGGAAAAGTCATCCAGCCACTTTATTTTAAGACAGCTCTTTCTCCTCTCCTCACTCTTCCTCCTCGCCCGTCCTTCTCCCTCTCCAATGAGTTACTGAAATTACTGAATGATCGCAACTTATGCGACAAAGTGATTAAGGATTAGATAATCTTTTCAGTCTGTTCCAAAAGAGCAAAACGCGACGATAACTGCCGATGAGGCTGGAAAGCACGATGACCTGCAATTGTGCACTGAGAAGGAATGTTTGAAACGTGGCCTGACACGTTTGAAAGGGTTTCGAGTCTACTATTCCGCCATGAATGATTTTCAATAAATCCGACTTGCATGAGGAGTAACACCACAATAAAGTCGTGACAAAGGATCACATTTGTCTGAGTGTGCTAGGCATAAATCATATTTTAGCAATTATCACAACTCGTGAATGCAAAAGACACCACGAGCAGAGGGTTAGCAAAGAAACGAAAAAAGGGGATGCGTCTATAAAACAAGATGACACCATTAAAAGATCACCATACGCTATTACCGCACAAAAGACACCAAGCAATGATCTCATAGAGCTAAGCATTGTTTGTTGATCGCCTAATGACATCACAAAAACAGCAACGAAGATAAACATAGAATAAAAACTGCAATGTTACTTTGCATATTTTCTCTTTCCAAACATAAACAATAATTGCCGCAGTCTGTTCCACTGATCGATAATTGTCGTTCCGCATTTGAAAGAAAGTTCAACAAGTTTTATAGGCAAATGAACGCGTTGCAAGTAATCCGGATGTAAGAAACAAAGGCTCACGACTCGGCTCTCCTCCGTCCTTCGCGAGATTCGTCCAATATATGCTGTGGTTTATATGTCCACCACCGTTGAATTTCAACGCATGAGCGCAGGCGATCGCTTTTTTTGTATCACCTTAATTCATCACAAAATAAACCTAGCAACATCTATGTGTACTTTCTATTACCTACAAAATTTAATGCTTCTATCCTCGAAGTCCAGGTAATTTTCGGGTCCGTTCCCTCTACTACACCAATCAAATCCCAGAACTAGCCATACGTCATCATCATGCTATACCGTTGATTGTTCACCAAAAATTAGACTCTATCTGATTATACCAAGTCAAGGGCGAAGATTACACCAACTCAGGGGCCACACAGTAACTTGTTTCCTATGCCTCAAGCATCATTCAGACACCCCTGGCAGATGAAAAAACAACAACGGAGTGTTGTCAATTCAGGTTCTTACAAAAAATCCATTCAAATAAATAAATAAACAGCAACAAACCCTTAGCAAGAGCCTCGTGCAGACCCTCTTCTGCTTGATTGAGGTTATTGACGTAGGTGGCGTGATGCTTCTGATGATGCACTCGAAGGATATCGGCAGAGATAATCGGCTCCAGAGCATTATAGTCGTATGGCAAATCGGGGAGTGTGTGCTTCGTACGTGACGCCAAAGCCAACCCCGCACTACAAAGACAACATACTTAAAGACTTACTAAGAATTGTACATAAATTTTTTTTTAAACAAAAGGCATCGAATAAGAGAAGGACCAAATGAGTTAATAGGTTTTACAAATAATAAATAAACAGAAGAAGTCATATCATTTTGCTCGCGTCGGGGGTGAAATGCACTCCACTGTTGAGAAATCTTTTTGTGAAGGGGAGGGGGGAAAAGACGGAAAGTTGAACCGAGTTGGCCAAAGTTTCCACTAAATAAGTGGGAACGTAATATATCGAAACGTCAGTGCTGGAATTCCGCAGTCATTCTTTCTTAAAGGAAAGCTGAGTTGGAAAATTTAGTATTTAGAAGTAGCTGAAAAGTTTCTCGCTTTCCATTTAGGTTTAAAGAGTGGGAAAGGAGAAGGGAAAGGTGAGGAGGAGGAAAGGAAGGAGAAGGGAGAGAGACGTACTTGTTCTCCCCTCACTCCCTTCTCCCTCCCCACCATTTACTGGCACCTCAACTAGGCCGGTAGTATCATCTTTTTAATACTCGATCGCTTGCAACAACTAGAAATCCTCGCTATGCGTTTTTGCTGTCAAGTTTTTAATATACTTTCCACTTTTATATTTAGGAAGAGAAAACGAAATAATAATACAATCTATTATTAAATATTATACAGACTTTAACTTCATCAGCCCCCCCCCCCCCCCC
>JAARMF010000646.1:45920-73805 GCA_022844705.1 Toxascaris leonina | reverse complement strand
GATAATTAAACCTTGTGGAATTTAGGAAAACAATCAACGGCACAAAGCAACGACTAAACGACAACTTAGACAGTGAACGACGACAAAAATGACGATCAACATTGAAGAAACGGAAGGTACAACTTCATAACACGACTTGTTCTGACGAGCTAACGAGTTGTCTTAACATTGCTTGTAACCGACTTTATACACGAACAAACCTAACATTGGGGCAACGGCGTGCAGGAGCACAGTTTCCCCCATCCCCCATCCCCCATCCGCCGAAGCATCATATAGCAGAGGCACAACCACAATCGATAACGACAATGCTTTGGCGGTTGAAGAGCGCTTCAGTGTATGATCCAAGTAGGTCAGATTACTATGCCTCCCTGGAGAGGGAGTTCAAATTCACGATTGCTCTGAAATGTATCGTAACCTCTACAACCACTGCCGATCAAGCGTTTTTTTTTTCGCAACTGCTGTGCTGCAAACATGGCAAATGACCAGCCACTAGAAGAAATCCGTTCTAAGGTACTGGTTGCTCTTTGTCACAGTTGGTCGTGGGAACGCAGATGTTGCTTCTGATGCATGCACTGGTAGGCTTATGTTCTCTATTCGAGTGCATGTGTATCGTTTAACATCGTTTAACGTTACTGCACACGTCAATCTTCAAGCTTTTCGTTTTGTTTTAGTTAACATGAAATGTACAGCTAGTAAGAATCGATCTGAGAAATGATCAATGCGGGCTTCCTTAGATGTGTTCTCATTTATATACGCTGCTGCAACTCGCGCATCCTATCTCAGCCTTTGTGCAAAAGAGTTAACACCTCCAGCAACGTTTTATTCGCGCACAAAAAGCGTCTAGCGAACTATATTGTGCATTTTGGAGACTCAGAGAGTGCTTTCAAATTTCATTCATTCATTTATTCAAATTGCTTTATTAAACCATAAAGAAACATACAATAGTATGTGGAGAAATAGGCGATATTTAAAAATGAAGGCATTCAAGTATCACGAATGTGGCAGTTCTGACAAAAGGCTGAACGGAGATGATACACATATTAACAGCATAGTGGCCGGCAGTCTACTCCTCTCAAGGACGACAAGTCAAACTGGGCTAATTTCGCTTTGGAAGGAGTGAGATTACTAGTTTCCACAATATCAGTTGGTAGTTGATCCCAACTTGCTTATGATCAAATCAAAAGCGACTTTAACGTCATCGTCCCAGGTTTCGTATTCTTCTTTCAACGCCTCATTAAGGAAGAATCTCAACTTTTTTGCTTTTTCAGCTGCTTTTCATAGAATCATTTGCGCATATACCTAATCATTATATTTCCCTCGTCACAATGAAAAAGAATTTTCTCATTCTTCAGTGAATGATGATAACCTTATGCTTTCGGTATGAAATTCTATGGAGATTATTTTGAGTGATATTTTCGATAGTTTCTCTTGCTCAACCATTCATGCTTACACTATGTTGGAATGATTCGCTGTGTTGTTAGCAGTAGTTTTATTTGTTGAATCTTACTTGATGCTCAATAACTTTTTGATCGAACGGAATGTGGAGAATAATCTCTCGGAAATAATTTCTTTGTATAGTCGTCCGTTTATCGTCTTAAATTTGCATTTCCTCTCATACGTATCGTCATATTCCTTATCGCATTTTATTCAAATTTCTGAATGTCCATCGAACCAACCTTGATAAAATCCGCTATGATAGGCGTATCAGACACATAATTTTGTATTTCTTTAATATTGAAATAAAAAAATGCTCTATTTCACTTATTTCCAAGCGTATCAGCACGCGAATAGCTGTTCAAAAAAAAAAAGATCTTTGCCTTCTGCAAACGTTGGAGATTTTTTCAGCAGTATGAACTTCTCTTCTTTTTTTTTTTCTTAGAAGCATTGAACTGGCCATCATTCCGCTGGACGAATAAAACAATGTGATAACCACTCAAATCATAGAATCTGAAAACCACTCGCTGCTATCGGTAAATATGCAGCGATTCAATGAGCTCACTGGGGTGGCGCTGCTGCGAGATGACAGGCAGTCTGGATAGTTATCTTTAGTGCACGATGTATAAACATGCGGGGTGAAGAAGCGAGGATCACAGTTGACAGCAAGAATGCGGTTGACGCAAGTAACATGACATAGGTAGTTGCTTTCATTGACTTCGTGGACTGTCGTCGCGATGATGATCCATTTTATATGCGTCTGGATAGCGATTCTGATGCCTAAAACAGTATTCGAGTAAGTAGCAATATGAGGTGCAAAGTGATATGGTCAGAAAATTAGCACAATGTTCTGGATTCAGATCTTAAAGTATTTTTTAGCCGTGAGAACGAGTGCCTAGGGATAGGTGACTCTCGGCTTCTCCCACTAATCAAAATCTAATAAGAACTTTGATCGTTCAAGGTGAACACTCATTTTTATTGTTCACATACACGTGGCCTAATGTATCGTGCCCAACGCACGAGCTTGGATCTATGAGCGTACGTGATATTTCCACTTTTTCTTCAGCGGCCTACAAAAGTAACACAGGCCATGCGCCTGACGCTTTTGGCTTCGAATGGCTTTAACGTTTATGTCTGTGTTTTTCGGCACGTGTGGAAAAACGGATAAGGCAACATCGAGCAGGAATTTTTCCGGCGCAGCTTGCTCCACAACAGAGTTGCTCGATGGATTGGTGAAAGTTTGGTCGTCGACAGAAATCGCAGATGAAATAATATGGAGCTCAAAAAATAGGCAAGTGAAAAGTTTGTGTTTTGGCCGAGCATGTGCTTTCTTTCTAAAGAGGCGCTTTCCCTTTAAAACATCAGAACAAACAAAACGGGCTCACGAAAAGCAATATAACCAATATACCTCATAAAGAAAGGGAATAATTATTTATTTTTCGTCTTAGCAACACTTCTTACAAAGTTTAGAGGCAAACCGGAGCCACTAAGGCAAACTCAAATGATATAAACGAATTACAGAAAAAGGTAGTAAGAAAGAGCACTATAATAAAGCACTTGCTCCGGTTTCGGTTGGTTCCTGCCTCAATTTCCTTAGAGTGTCTCAAAATTTCCCTGTTGCCTATGCGGCCATACAAAGAACTGTTGGTGGTGCAAGTAGTCAAGTGTTGTTGGGCTGTTTTAGAAGCACAACGTCTTTCTAGTGGAATTCATTTCAGGACATGCAGAAAATAAAGGTTTAGCATGTCGAAGCAGTTTTTCTCTCACCCACCTCGAAGGGCAAAACTGAAGTGCTTTTTGAGGATAATGCAGCGTGTTTCGAAACAAGCAGAAGGAATATCATTAAGTGTCGTCGAAATTTTGGTGCTCAAATATTGAATCGCTTTGAAATCAAATTCGTATTTGGTCACTATCGAAACTAATTAACTGTGACTTTTCGCTGCAAAGTGCACAAAAATACAATCGTTATATATGAAAACTTGTGGGAAGCAATTTGTCGAAATCTCGCTCCCTTCATTTGGTTATCAATGACTAATGATTCGTAAGCATATCTTAAAATACCGTCTGCGTATCTGAGATGTTTCTTTAGCATTTTATGCGTAAAAACATTTCTCCGAGCTAAGACACATTGGGTGCTCTTCTGAGTTTCAAAAAGCTTTCTGCAGTGGATGTGATAACCAGAAAAGAACATTTGTTTTATGCTTCTAAGTGTACCCATCTGTACATTTATTTCCTAATCAAATGTCCTTCAGTCGTCGGTAATATTCCGATAGTAATACGCGACCTTTTTGAGTATTCCTTGAAAGAGCGCAACGGCCACTTTCAATATGACCGTAGTTCAATAAGCGCAAGAAGGCATCATCCACATATGTATAGTTAATAAATTAATTAACTCGATCACAATCGAAAAGCATAAAGGAGACCAATAATCAACTTGCTTTACTAAAATCGCAAAACGCTCAAGCGATGTGCTTCGAATGGTCAACAGGTATATCGAAAAGAACGCCGCAGTGGCCAGTACTCACAAGAGTTTTCCGAGTGCAATAAAATGCGCACGAGCTTATTGCTGTTTATCGAGAGCCTATCAAGCATTCCACGAACATCGATGCAACCCTGAATGGGGCTGTGGAATTAACCAAGAAGAATTTAAAGGTTCCTTCAATAAATGTATCTGCAAGTGAAATAATGAAACCATTTATTAAAACAACTACAGTGTCGATTATGCAACAATCAAGCATTGCATTGATGAATCGAGATTAGACTACGAGTGCCCAATCAGGTGGGTGATATGCAGAAATTAGACGGAAATTTTGTGCGCCGATGTAATTAACAAGAGGAATCTCAAAAGGAATCTGTTTCACTCTTCACAGTGACGTTGTCTTCCTTTGACAGAGTTGGCAGATTACTCCATCTTTTCTTTTGCTCACAACTTTGCTGGCAACAGAATACATCACACATGTCAAGTTGCGAAAGCGGAAAATCGAGCATTTGTTCCACAGTAGCAGGCATCATTCCCTGAATTATGGAATATCTCCTCAGTAATATTTGTCATGTTGACACCAGCTTTAGCCTTTTTAACAGCCTCATAACCTTTGCAGGTGGTTGAAATAACAGAGACCGAGCACGAGGTTATTACCTCGAGTGATTGTTGGGATCGAGAACAACGCATGTGAAAAATGGTTAAATACGGTGCAAATTTTGCAGCTGAACTTTTGCAAAAGAAGGTGATGCTAATGCTGCAGTTAGAGTCTTATGAAGAATTTATTAAAGCACCGAGCAGAAAGATCTCAGGTACAAGAATGGCGAAAGCTAAAATTAGTTTAAAACTCTCGCGACTCGTTAACCACAAATTCTGATATTATTTATTCACTATTTAGTCTATATATGTTGCCGTAATTGTCATGTGCTTTTACCGAACACTGATTCATTTCATGCGCTTTGTTGCGATTTGAAGAAAAAATTTTACGAAAGGTGCGGCGATAGAATTTTGAGTTACAGATGTTTTACCTCATACTTAAGTAGATCCAATTGTATTCCTATTTATCGCATGAATTATCGACGAATTCACGCAATTGGAAATTCGCTTATGCAAATTGTTCTAACTGCCTGTGAGGAGAAAGCGAACGTTTTGTTCAAAATTTGTTACAGTTGTATAGTTTACTTTTTGTGGAAAGTAACGAAATTCCGCTATTTGAAAACAATTGCAAATTCCAATAAAAAATTGCAAAATATGGAAGTGTAAACGTACGACAAAAAAAAACAAAGTGGCGAAATTGCAAAACGGTCATTCGTGTAGAGATGCGTATGTTGAATATTGTTTCGGTCGCACTGCGCTCTTTTACAATCTCTCCCAACATCAAAATCATGTCCGCAAATATTTTGTATATTCGCACATGTGTCGATCTGTCCGATGGCATCATTCGGTAATTCAAAAGTTGCAACCATGATATTTGAACATCTATGTAGCTTTGGAAGAATTCCTGTTACTGTTAGTTACGTTGCTTTTCTCAATGAGTTATCGATAGTTGAACAAGTCATAAAAAATGCTAGTCAATCCAGTCCAAAATGCCGTGTAGCTTGATCGCGTCGTAAACGAATTTTTAGTTGGACACCTGCACAAGTAGCTAGCTCATTTGTGATGAATCGTATGAGGCGTCGTTTTGTTGTTCGTCTCGAATATATGCGTTTCAAGAAGAGCCCATACGACTCTTCCTATTGAATTTCCTCACTTGATTGAGATAAAAGTTAACAGCACATATTTGTAATGTCGCTTTTATGAGTCGTTTCAAAATTTATTGAGGAAATGAAAATGACAAGGAATACACGCGAAGAATTCTGAGCGATATTGCTATATTTCAGGAATGAATGTAGTTTTTTGATAGCTAGACGACGATTAGACGGCTTTTATGAGATTGATTCCTTTCAAAATTGTTCGAAAATTATTTCACTTTTTCCTATAGCCAACCCCTATATTTTTCTCAGCTATCGCACCATGAATATGGCTTGATATGATAAAATTACCAGTGGTTAGGTATATCTGCATTATTTACGACACACTGAAATGGCATTTTTATGTGCAAACATGTTGGAAGGCTTAACTTTGCAAGTGCTCCGTGATAAGAGTTCACATTTTAGTGACTTACGTACAAATGACGTAATGCGGACGTTGACGTGATGACAAAAGCAACAGCACCGAATTGGCATGGCTAATCCCTCCTGGTGACCAGCTTTGTTCGCAACTTTTTATTATGCATGTTTTCGATTCGCTGTCTTTAACACCATCCGCTCTCGTATGCTACCTTTCCAGCTGTATAATCGGATAAGGGCGAATGATCTCATGAATGATGCAGCTTTTTTTCTTTATAAATGGGCAGTCGTGCAGAGGAACCTGTAGGAAAGGTGAAACATGTTGCTAATTACTCTCAATTTCGAATGGAACTCGATGGCATAACAAGCATAAGTCACGCGATGTACCCTTCACTTCACTGATGCTGTGCTGGGTGTCAACTCTCGAGACATTTTTCGAAGAACTATTGACGCGAACACGTGCTGAGTGGTTTGCGGGGCGAAAAAAAATCTGCAAGTGGGAATCCATCGGCATTTGGACGTGTGTCGAGGACGCATGTTTTCCTCGAATGCCTAGCCGGCTGGCTGCAGAGACACTATGAGACGAGGGGCAACTCCCCTCAGCCTTAGAGCTCAGTTCGTCGCATTTGCATACGTTAGCGCGACGTACGTCGCACGCGGCTCGCGCGTCGGAGTCCGCTTTATGATTTCACTCGCAGCTAGCTGGCATTTGCTAGTTTACATCAGCGCTCTCCCTCTTCACTTCCGGTAGAAGTTGTTCGGTGCTTAGTGATAACGTTCAACTGGATCATCTTGTGCTGAGCGAAGGCGTCGATTCCTTGAGCATGTCAGTGTTTGGCCCAAACTGTGCTAAAACAATGCCTCCTTAGCAAAATGAGCAGTTTGCATGCTGATAAAGGCATAACCAAATCCGTAGAGGAATTGCTTCAAACCTTTTCATTGTAACATTTCTGTTTCGTTAATTGTTGAAGCATTTTTCGAACGTTGTCCAATGGAGTAAAGCTCAACAAAAATCTGAATTCATTTCCTGTTGTCACATGAAGTGAACTGCATTCAAAGAAATTATTACTAGTGTTGTTTCAACATCAGTGTTGCTCATCTTTTTGTGTGGTTTCCAGTTTTATCCACCGGTAACTAGATTCAACGATTCTTTGGGGATGATTCGGAATATATAAATGAGACGAATCACAAATGAAGGTCTTATTCTCTGGATTTAAATGCGCTCTCCATTCCCTCTGACTCTTCTATTATATTTCTGTCCGCCAAAATTCATGCATATAGCCGACTGCTTCAGAGAGCGCATGTGGTGTGTGTTGCAGTGCTATTTCTTCATTGCAGAATGTTTGCATATTGGCTATTTTGGATGTCTGGTGATGATGTTTTGCATAGAAACTTTGCAACAATCAATTTCATTGCCATCTTCTATCGGCGACTATCCAATGTGACTGCAAAGATTATTGAGCCCATATAAGTAGCAAATGAATAATATGTGAGAGGAGAAGAGTTCAGATCAGCTTACGTTGGTGAGGCTTGAGCATTATGCTTTTTATGAAAAATTACAGCAGGTTGATAAACATTGCGGTTAAGCTTCTTAAGCTATGTTTGTTTTGTTTTTGTTGGTTTCAAAACCCCTTCTGCGTTCGGAAAAGTGGGTATTTGAGATATTTATCCTTCCCCATGGGTCGTTTAAAACTATTGTCGATTGGGAAGAGTACTTTTTCTATCATTGGAGCAGTAAAAAGTCGCACAATCTGGTCTTCTTTACTTATGTTCTTCGTTCCCTTCAATATTATTTTTACATATTTTCTAAGAACTATTCTATTTTAGTTATTGTACTACAAGCAGCTTTTGACAAGCTTGTCTGCTATTTGATAGATCATTATCGTAACCTTCTTAAAAAACTTCAGACAAGGTGATTAGGAAAGATTACAGCGATGTGCGGTCATGCGGTTTGAGAGAGAAAAATCGGCGATTGAGGGATTACTTTCGATTGTCTCAGTTGTGCCAAATTGCAAAATAGGTACAAATTTAGATTCAATTCAGAGTCATGATTCGACATACCAGTAGCTAAAATGAGAAGCAGTAAGCAGGAAAATGTCATTGGCAAAAACAGTGTCACTGAGGTCAAAGAAGAGCAAACGCACTAGATAAACAAAGATATTTGATGAATTAGACGGGGCAACAATGTGTGCAGTGACAAAAAAAGAACTGAGAAAGGTTTGAAATCAAAAATTATTTATTCAGTTTTTAATTTAAATGCACTTTTTATCGTTTATGAAGTTTTATGCAAGTCTTTGAAATAATGAACGGGGCCACAAAAGCTCAATATTCAGCCATTTTGCAGTCATTCGAGAGCTTCCACCTAACCGCTTGTAGGGAATTATACTCCTTCCACTGCACTTATTGGCGACAGTTTCTTGGTTGTATCTTCGCGCGTTGCGAAGAAATTATGTATATATGTGGAATTGTCTTGCGGGCAGTTTCATAGGTACGTGTTTCGTTCTTTTCAGTGAATTCATTTCTTCTATTGGCGTGTCTGAAAGTTACGACCTACCACAAAGAATCGAGTCGTCTAATTGCTTCAACACTGTAGGCGTTTTTAATCGGAAAGTAATAAAAGAAAATGTCATTCTTTCGAGAAAGAAGAAATGAACTATTGAAAACTGCAATTTTGCTTAATAGTTTGTGCAAAAACAGAGTTTGTGCACTTTTCTTAAAAATCGAAAAAAAAATTGGCAAAAATTCGAAAATTGTGACATCGTTGCTTCTACTCTCCCGAAGAATGTTTTTGCTTGCCATGTAGAGAAGAATGCAAATGAATCACACTTGCATGGTATTTCGCTGGGTAGAAAAATTCATGCATAGGTATTGGCGAATTGTTCTTCGGGTATGCAAGCACGCAATAAGCTTCGTGCTCGCTGCGTTATATCTTTTATTGTTTGCGCACAATGCTGCAGCGAATGCTTATCGTGTGCTATGAATGTGCGCAGCAACTGTCAGCGACAGGTTGGACAAGTTTATTATATGTGCGCAAGCCAAGCCAATATGGTGTTGTGTAAGGATCGAGGAATTTCGTCAACCCCCAACCAAGCATCGTTGACAATTCCCTCCTCCTGTCCCCTTCTCACACGCCACACAATTTATGTCGACCTATAACGTTTTGTCTCTTGATGTTTTGCTATGGCTCATTTCATTATCAAATAGAAAATCGATCCCCTCCTAGTATATTAGATGGCCGACGCGTTGATGTGGTGCTAGTGGCAGCTAGTGGAACACTTCTGAAGTGTGCTGGATTGGATCGATGTGAATATGAGCAAAGCGCGCAAAACGCGTCACCGAATGTCGAATCGCGTGCGTTGCTTGCTACCTCCAACGCCAACAAAAACGCTACGCACGCGTCGAAGCCAGACGATGCATCGTCACTGCGGTATCTGTGTACTCCGCTGCTTCCGTATTGATGCTTTGAACGGAATTCCGTCAAAAATGAGCACTCCACAGCAAAGTATTAAAGTTTAACAAGTGCACGATAAAATGCAGTTTTTATATAGCTGGAGAGGTAAAGCTAAGTTTGAGCTTAGGATTGAATGCTGAGATTTGACGACTATCAAATCAGAAAAGACATATTGTCAACACCTTTATGTGGAGTTCACTTTCTGGAGCGCAGCCATAATAAAGTGCTCTGCACCTAGGCTAGATTATACCATCACCGGGTGGGGGTGTATGCAGAGAAAAGCATGGGGCATATTTTAATTTTTATAATGCTCCTTTAGACATGATCTCAATTGCTTAAAAGAGTGAAAGTGCAGCACCTTGACCGCCTTCACATGCAGTCACTTGTTGCTGCCATTTTTCTTTCCTTTGCAAAACTGAAATTGTATGATCACGGGCAAGCCGGCTGATGATGGACGCGAAGGGATTTCACTTCATCCGATGAGGCCAAGTGAAGCCGTTAAATCACGTGGAATCCGTTTACTTCAACATATGATATGAGAGCGTAATGTAACCGCGTCCAAAATTGTAACAGAGGGACGTATAGCTTCCTACTACTCTCACACGTGAGGGCAGCGGCTGTTCAAGCGGGCTTCGCCAAGGAAAAATGCGCAGCCAGTGCTAGTGTGACAAGCGCGTAGTGTTAGCAAAATGTCCTGTACAAACAAAACTGCGCAGCTACTAGGAAAAAGAGTTTACGCACTCTCAGTTCCCTTGAGTTCTAAACGTTTTTTCGCAAATCCTGAGTAGCTGGGGAGCGATTATGAAAATCTCCATTTCGATGACGATAAAAGTTAACAAGCCGATTAAGTTGGAGGTTTTGAAATGAGCCTAAGCATAACAAAAATGAGCCCATACTGATGCTCAGCGAATCATCGCTAATTGGTCAACCAGCACCGTTGTTCGATTTATTTTCGTGCAACCGCATTTCATTCGGAAAACCTTTCAAAATTTGCCTGTCTCACTATGATAAAAAAATGTGCTCTCTGCTCATATGCTTCAAAACTTTGCAGCTGTTATTGCCGTCCACATAGAGTATATTCAAAACAACATTCTTCTTCCCTACGAATATGATCGGTCAGTTTAAATGCACTAAAATATATTTCTGTATCAAAATTGTACAGAGGCTTTTAGCTCATGACCATAGAGATTGTGTGCGTTTTTACCAGTGGTTTTTTCTGCCACCAAATAAACAATCGATAAATTTCAAATTTCTCCAAACAGGCAAAGGTTGCCGGATTCCCGATTTTTCCAATGAATTTTCTGAACTCCACAATAGACACGAGATGAAAGTTGATATTCAAAACTATGAAACATTTTTGGGTCGAGTGAGCGCATGAACCAAACGCGCGATTATTTCATCTACGATCGGATAGAGAAATAATGTGTGGGAAGTATTCTCACGTTTATTTGGTAGTATATTTATGCAATCGGTCTTTTTACTGCACATATATCACGCCGTTAGCTTGAGACACTTTCCGAATGCTTTAATTTAAGCCTCGTTTTGATTTGCTGTAGTTGACGCATGAAATTTACGATATGGCGAACATTAAAGCCTTATCCCTATGTCATTCACCGGAGGCAGTTTATTACAATTTACCTTCTCTCTCGACATTCCTGATCAGCGTAATGATAAACGAAATCGAGTACTATCGAATAACGCATATATCGCAGCGTCCGTATATTTATTGATGGCATCACCACGCCAACTCCCCATCTCTATAATGGCTAAATTACTGACTTTATGCAACCATTTTTGAAGGTATGCAGGAATAGATGTTCGAATACGGCGAACGAATTCGTTCTATCAAATTGATGATAGAAATATTCTCATCAACAAACCATTCCGGCATACTCTCTTAACAGTAGGCGGATTATTGAATAAATTCCTTTTGTTCTTCGAATTCATCCAGCACTCTCTAAGCTTTTTATCATTCCGTTCTAATTTCTCATACTTTTCTACATCGTTCTCATACTGCACTTTGCAAGCTTCAATTTTCCACTCTTAGCTAGAGCACATTTCGTTCTCGTCATTGCTATCATTGATTCACCTATACGCTGTATGTGCATTTACAAAACATAAGATTCGTGACTTGGACGCCTGACTATACATAATGTTTTCGCTCCTTCAATGTTGCCCTATGCATGTTTACGCGTCCTCTCAAACCTTTGCAATAGCAACTGTAAGGTGCTATTATATAACTGGAGGTTAATGCTGATATAAACGTTTTTTGGTTTGCTCAATTGCTGCATAGTATTGCAGAGCGTTTTTTACAGGAGTCGATGAACCTGATTTGAAAGAAAACTGAAATTTTTAACCTAGGCCATTCTTGATCAGCGTTCCGGTACTATTGAAAATTCGAAAGAGATATTTCTCATCATTTCTAACAAATCGGAACACAACTAAAGTAATGTCAAATAACACATATGTAAACATAATAAGGCGTATCTGGGAGCGGCTAAAGACAGCTAACAGTTTTGATCGTCGCGCATTTCAATTGAAGGAAGTCGTACGATCTAAACTGAGGTGGGATAATTGAAATTCCCGATTGATATCTGAAATAATAAGATGTTCAGTCGTTGCCAAATACTCGATAGCGAGATGCAAGCGATCGGATGGCTGAGCAATAAAGATTATTTCGTCCAGCTGTACTTCCAGGTACACTTCTCCGATGCCGCATCCACAACGCGGCGCGAACCGCGTTTCGATGCTTGACCGCCTCAAAGGGATATCGTTCAGAGGCTCCGTCGACTTCGGACACACTGAACAGGTTTTGCATCCGTCATATGTGATTCCAATTTTTACTGAGTTACATGGGTGCCATCATTCAGTGATTTGCACTACAGTGGCTAATTCGTCTCTCCCATGTTTCACTGTCTTCTGCTTTCAGGTATCGGAGAAGATCCCTTGCTTTTTTTGCCTCCTCTGTCCGTCTTAAAGGAAGGGCTCACGAGGAGATTTCGGGAATGATGGAGATAGTGAAAAAAAAGCAAAATTTATTCGCACAAAAAATAGTCGCCAAGAATTGCTTGGCGAGTCTTGAAGATATTCGGCGTTTGCGCTTCAATGTGCACGTGGCTTATGGCTACCAAACTGTGGCAATATTGACATGTCGCCACCTTGCATATTAGACATAGATGTTCGCAAAAAACCCTCTTCACTTGCCGCCTTGACGCAATGGCTTCTTGTGGGATGTTATGCGTAGACGCAATCGGTGCTGTGTATGGGATTCCACATGCGTGTTTTTCGGATGCGTCATGTGGCTCCAGACGAACACCGCGTAAGCATCCCGCTTAGTTTCGCAATCCAGCATTCACCAATACGTCAGCTTGCTGTCCGCAGGCATAAACTTCCGGAGCGTTGCTGCCGCATATCTCACGGTAATTTGCTGGACGGGACGAGGATTTGACCCCGAAAGGCATCCGATCTTGGCGCTTTTCTGGGAATCCTCCAGGTGTCCTGCGTTTTGGAATGAGCATTCGCTGCTTCAGAGTCGCCACAAACGTTCCTGAAATCGCAATTAAATGCTGACGCTACTTCATTAGATACAGCGACCTTGGAACTGCGAAGGCTTCCTCCTTGCATTATTCCGATCAGTCAAAAACGTAGTTCGCACTAAATCAACGGATGCAATGGGCGGAAGAGGGAAGGGATATAAGGTCGGTTCAATGGGTTGTTTTGATCGATACAAAATGTTTTTCTGTCGTTGTAATGTTCAGGAATAATTACCTAAATGCTTGCATCAGTTGCATCGTTGTGCTTTGCAGTGAAAAATAGTTACATAAATTTTTCGGTCCAGTCTTCTGGAGTGTGTGATTCCCACACACGTCAGAAATGAAGCCGGAAGTTCTGATTTCTGTATGCTCGACTTTTGTTGTTCCATGTTCAAGTGGGTCATCGTAATTTTGTTTATCGTTCTCTGCCAACGTAACACCGTCCTGACCATTCGCCAGAAATCTGAGCGATCTTCAATAAATAAGTGACCGAACTGTCAATGTCTGCTAAATCGCTTCATAAAGCTCCTCATTACATTATTGCTCTACCCACGCACATCTTTCCATGTGCGTTCTGTCACTGTTGAAGGACTTGGTATTCACCTTCTGGAGGGCTAGTCTCGTGCCAGCTCTGCTTGCATAAGTCTTGGTGCTGCTTTCGATCGTTGAAGGCACCTGCTTAGTTACTTCCACAGTGTAAGCGCTCTTTCTTTTAGCAGCTTCTTTGCACGATCATTTTCGACACGTGCTCAATAACGAAGTAAAGTTAGTGGCAAACTTGCATGAACTTATGTCTTGAATAGCCTGACTGGTGAATACAGCTGCCATCCTGCACCCTCCTTCTCGCTCCTTTTCCTCATCACCCACACACCCATCTCTCGGGTTTCCCTTAACGTGTGAGAGGGCAATTTTTCTCCCATCACATCAAAAGCCTTTTCCACTTGTTTACCAAGATGGCTTTCTCTACCTGACTTTCCCATTTTCCCGTCATTTAGACGTTAACTACGAAACAGTGGTGAGTCGAAAGTAAACAAAAATGAAAACTTGCAAGCATGGTCGGGTTTTTTTCTATCATCTTCCATGCTGAGAATGCCTTTAGAAGAGTTGATTTTAGAGCACCCGTCAGAATACCGGTTAATTTTGATTGATCTCAGCAACTGCACTTTTATTTCTTATTCATTTTGTGCATTTTTGATAAAATTGTGAACAGAACAATTGCTTGATTGCGTTGTTGAAAATTCGACAAGCAGAAGCGACGCCTTTGCTTCTCCCAGAAGAGCGAGCTCGACGGAAGGATTTGTCATGCCTATTCTTGATAGGCCGTGACGAGGGAGATGGAAAAAGAGTCTATTCTCCCTCGAAAGCTGCTTTTGGCTCTGCTATCACTTCGTTATGGTAGCTTAGTGCTGTATGCGGTGAACAAGCTTCTAGTATTGAGCTAGTTCACGGCAAAAGCAAGCATGCATCAACACACGTGACGATCACCATCAGATTCAGTACGAATGTAAACGTGCAGAACGGTGGCCGATGCAATCATTTCAAATGGATTCCAACGAGGTGCTTATCCGCATGCGCATCGGACGGCGTGTGCTGCCTATAAAAAAAGGACCGCGGCGATTCTGTGGTTCTGTAGTGTCTTCACTGTGCTAGCAGCTAGATGAATACAACCTACTGGCTGCAGGTTTCGTTCATCGAAACGATTGATCGACGTCTCATCAACGAGCGATCATTCTCAAAGATAATTCTCTCATTTATTATTGTTTATACTGCTTAATCGCATGCGCAATTAACTGCACTCTGTTGCACTCATTCAGCACGGATAGTGCACATCTATATGCTTATTGCACGTGAAGCATCAACTCTTAACATAGATTTATCGGCAGCTTCTATTGTTCGTTCGATGAACTACGTTCGCTTGCTACATTTGAATGCAGTCTGATGCAAAAAAAAACGACCTAAAATTTCGCAAAAATTTCACCGAAACTTGTAGGTGGTGACCCGAGCTGAAAAAAATTCAGTCAGAAACATGGAAGTTTTAAGCCACTTTGCTGAAGATGTCAAATTGAAGTGCAAAGGTCGAATATGCTCGAGCGATCGACAGTAGAAACTGCCATTTTTCACCGAAGTGAGTTTCACTTCAGTTGTTTGTGTATTCGAAATTTCTGAAACTTGGGCGTTATTTTTACACAAAAGTTGTCTCAGGACGCGTAAATTGCAAGTTACTGTAGTCACAGACATCAACTTAAATGTTCGATCCAACTTTTGATTGTGAAATATTGAGCTAAAATTTGAAAATAACGTCGATTCTAAATGTCTGCCTATCATAAGCCCCATAGGCAAGACGTCTGCTGACAGTATCAGGGAACCAATGATCATGACCTCATCACCGAAATCGCTTCGAAAAACTGACCAAACAGAACTGATCGTTGCGAATTGTTACGAGATAATCTTTGGCATTGCGCTGAAAACTCAACGAGATAATCTTTGGCATTGCGCTGAAAACTCAACAGTCCTACTGGCTTTATTTGTGAAATAATGGAAGGTTCATTTATTCATTCCTGAAAATCATTTCTTTTGAATTGAATGTCCTCTCTGAACACTTGCGGGAATTATAAGTTCTCTTCTACTGCACTTTCGCCATCATTCCAAAAAAGCTTTAGCGAACATACATAGGCTTTAACACTTACAATCCAGGTTCTAGAGTTGCTTCCAGGTTGCATAGTCGAGGTTTCACTGTTGCTTCGCACTATCAAATCTATGCTTCTTAGCGCAGTACAATCATTTGCAAAACTTTCCTCCTATCCACTAAATCTGTTTTTTCAAGGATTTTTTTTCTAATCGCAGAAGCTTGCCAAAGAAGCTGAAACAATATGCGGTTTTGCATTTCTGCCTACCACAGCAATCACCTGCAAATACTCTCAACAGTCCCCAACGAAGTGAACGTTTCAAACGATCCAGCCGCCTGCGCCAGTTTCCTATAGATGATTCATTCCTGTGCGCTTTTGCACATCATTTGCAAAGCGCGTTATGGTGACGTCGCGTCTGTGCGTCTGTATGTCTGCTTGCCTAGTAATTTGAACTTCAGATCCACTAAAGATGGAGATGTGAGGTTTCGTGGGTATCAAATGAGCGATTCTGATTCTAAAGCAACCTGCTCAAAGGCAGTGAAGGTGGTGATTTTGCTTGTGTTTTGCATTCGGTCGGATTGCATTTCATAGCAGTCAGACGAAATACACGTAGAAAAGCGCACCCAATGAGTTCTCTCGTGTCTCGTTGAATCAGCTCAAACGTTATCGTATCGCGACCCCACCTCCATAGCAGTAGCGTTTCAATTTTTAGGCGCCTTTATATGTCCACAACTCCTTTCAACATTAGTAGGTCAAATTGAAATTGGTGTAGAAGGTCACTTAGTGACTACTCAGCATCCAGATAAGTTTCTAGCATTGGCTTCCGTAGCTGTCAAGTAGAAACTGCACAACGAGCTCGAGTTGACATCACAAAACGAGTTCGAGCAGAAAATATAAAACAGGCTGACATGGAAATGCGAGCACATGCACAAGCACAAGCATGACGTCGCTCTAATGCTTTTGCTTCTGCGGAATCGGTCGCTCATCTGCATAATTTTCACTCTAAACAACTCTGCATGCTTTGCTGAAAATCACTTGTTTGGTGGCTTACTTTCCTACCAACCGAATGAAGATGGCAAAAAATGCATTGAAGTTCCAATTTTTATGCGCTATTTACAGAAATATTGCAAAAAAGCACATAAATATTGCAACAGCAGTACTATGCTACACACTATGTTCGGATCGAATAGGGTGGTATAAGATTTTAGACCAAGGAGTATCTAGCTCAACTCCAGTTCACTGAATTTATATTCTTTTCGTGGTGACGGTGATATATAATGCGGTAGAGCGGCAAGCGATCAGTGGGTAAAACATCTTGCTTCCAGGATGGATTTGTATGCTTTGTTGTAAATGAGGTATAATTAATCGTCATGTCAGAACACTTCCATCTATATACGATCAAAGGCTTCAAATATCGCCAAACGAAACGTTTTCTATAAGCGCTGCGCATAGAGATTGACGTAAGTAACAATATCAGAGTTCAAGAGGCGGCATTTTCAACTCCAGCTTTAACGAATAGAAGTAGAGAAAAAGGCCGTGATCAATACATAGTTTATTTGGCCTAATAAAGGAAGTCTTCACGCTTTCCACTTTGAATAGTTTTCTTCGAATATTGATGAAGGGACCATGTGCTGTGTTGAACGATTGAACATGGCGGCACGTGGAGAATCGACAAAGACGCGGTGCCTGCAAGTCGCGAGTCGCGGAAAGTACCAGCATCAGTCATACAGCCCCGTTCCAAAATGTTACCTATGTAACGTTGCATAATGAACGCTGATTGCTGCACTGCATAGGTGATAGGACATATTCGTTGCAAAACGCTTATCGTTCTTCAGTTTATTATGCGGTTGCAAAATAATATTCGTCATGTTACTTATTTTGTCTTTTGAAAGCTTGCGGGTGGGCGCTGAAAATAATCTCAACGTCTGAATGGTATGATGACTATTTTCAGAATGAGTTGAAATTGGAATTCTCTTTTGGTTCCATCGTCGATCAAAGGATCTATTGAGTTCTTAGCTGAAACAACCCATAATAGTCCGTATAACTAGTCGCATACTCAACGTTGTGAAGCTCAAAATAGCATTTTTTTTTTTTGTCAGCACTGACCATTGTTACGGTATAGAGAGCATTGTCACGGTATGAAGACAGCGTAATTCACCCCTTCTGGTAGATGTAGAGTGAATGGAGATTGAAAATCTTAGTGATTTAATTGTCAATATTTTGGCTAATAAAAAGCATGGGGAAAGCAAATATCGACATTGATAACTGAAGTGAGCGTGTAAGCTTCAACTTTAATAATGTTGCACTAATTCTATCATTAAATGGAAGTCATCTTGCTCTTGCGCATATCAGACTTCGCATTTCCAGGCAAAAATTTGCGATACGATGAATGGTCATTTTATGAGTTTTTCCTTTGAGACGCTTTAGCGACATGACGTTTGCCGACTTCGAATTGTCTGAAAAAAATGTTATCAGCATTTTGTTCACCGTAATGTTGCCCACTCGTGACGTCGTTTGTTTCCGCTACAAAAAAGGCGTCTTCGAGCGGGCAGTTTAAGTTATAAAGCCATGTGGTATGCTGCTAAATAATTACTTGCTCATGATTCCCACTTTTATAGCTACGTTGGGCAGTTTTGTTAATAGCGTTCGTTAGCTGTCGATGTGTAAAGATGTTTCATTCCACCCTTTCGTCTACTGCTTAAAATATCTGTGAAACTGCGCTTTTTCCAGTCATTTCATTGTTTATTACAGGTATATCAAGCAGAGCAAACCTGCTTGTGTTCCATAGGTTTTTGATTTAGGTGATGACTATTTAATGCATAATAAATGACACTACTTGCCTAAGAAGATATTATACAAAGTTAGATTGCCAACTAAATAGGTTTATTATATTTTGCACATTCTGCTGGTAGTTAACAGTCGAATAGAGAAGGTACGGTAATCGTTCGAAGAGCGAGTTCTATAACACGAAGTAAAATCATCCAATGAATGGGGTTGCTGCAACGAACCAACTGGCAACTGCGTCACTTCGGTCGCTATCGTAGCAGCGAAAAACTAATGAGCAGATAACTGGATAGCCTGCACGGGGCTGTTGCGCCGCTTGCAAACATTTAAGCCTACATTCACTTCTACTATTGAAGAGTTACATCTAAATATGTCTTCTGCAAATGAACGCAGGTATTAAGCCTTGTCACCGTTTCGTGACCATCCGCTTTGACGTTCTTGGAAACACAGCAAGCCACCTAGTTGATGAACTTGTTTTGAGTTTATGCTTAATTTGGGATGGCTAAAACCGTGCTGCTATATGAGGTCATTTTGTTCTTTTACCTATGTATGTGATTCCATATTTTTATATAGGCATTTTCTTCACGACAGTGCTACAACTTTTGAATTGTAGCATAGTTTACGAATCTTTTGAGCACACAGGGAAGTGCATTATAATTTACATAATCGCAACAAACTTGTAGCGCTTCCTTTGACTGTAACTCTTAATAAAACCCCCTATGTTTTCTTTAGAACGCGCGCTGTTGATATATTGCATCTTTTCACTCTGCTAGCAAGTTGTTTTTTATTTAGCAACTTGCTGCGAGCCGATTATGATGGCGACGATATGCGAACGTGAAACTGTGCCTCTCGCTTGACTGCTGTTCACCCATTTCAAAGGTGTTTTCATCATGAAGACTAGAATGGAACGAATGACACTGAACGGAATCATTCACTTTTAGCAAAAAAGGAAATTGCGATGGATGATCGCCTTCGTTCACCCTTTTTGTGAAAGCGAATGTTCCCCATTCAAGGCAGCTGTTCGTCTATAAAAGCGGGACAGACGCGCAGTAAAACGTCGCTCATCATCCGCCTCGTGCCCTGGCCATCAGCGCAAATCGATGCAGTCTCTTGTATAGCTAGCTATGTTCTGGCTGTTCCCGTTTAGCAATTTTAATGCTTTGCTTTCGATGTGGTGGTCATTCTTACTTTTGGTGTGATGGTCATTCTTAGGCGATAGTGCCGTGTTTTCCACAGCGTAGTCAGCATTACGGTCAAGATTTTTAGCAGCTTCAACGGCACATCTACAGTGACAGCACAACTGTAACGCTCGGATATGAAACGTTGCGATTATTTTGTGAGACAGTTGATGCCCATTTGACCATTCATCATGCGTAATTTGCTATATTTTACACAATTGACACGGAAGTAATGCAAGCTTTAATTCTAGAGCGCTCTAGAGTGGAGGTGGGATTATGCGTCGAAATGCTTTATACATCCACGGCAATCGATTGCTAACGCGCTGTGCGCTATTCGAAGCCATTTTCGCAGCCGGCGTTTATGCTTGTTGAAGATGATTTTGTTAGCTATTGGAAGCAGTAAAGCAGCTGGCTAGCACATTCGTGAAGTTTGAAATTAACGTCCAATGAAGCAACATTCTTCACGTTGCATTCTCAGTTTCATTTCCAGCGAACATCGGCGAATTGCCTGCCACGTGTTAGTTGACGACAACTCATTACGAAAGGGGTCGCGAGGCGTGACGTCACTTTTGCGCTTAACGCGCCTTTTGCGGTGCGATGATTCAGAGCGTTTTTTGTCGCATTTGCGTATTGAGTGATTGAGCCCACGACCGGACGATATTTAAGCCGGTCAGTTGACGCTGAGTGCAGAGAGCGATGTAGGTACGCTGCTAAAATCGTCGAATGTTGATTTGAGCACGCACCTTTTTATGTAAACATTGACAACTTTTTCTCTTCGATTCTCATCACTTTTCCGATCATTGCAATGCTATTTTTTACAATAATTTCCAACGCTACAGTTGTTTTAGCAAAAGCGGCTAGCTAAACGGTTTATTCGCATCCGACCATTGGCTGATATCGGATCGAGAATTCGTAGCTAAATTAATAGCGCAGATTAAGGTTGAATTGAGGCAAACTATCAAAGCATCTCATCACTAATCTACCCACTCTTCGTCTTCCTCACTGCGAGCAAACGCTGCTTCTGTTTCATCATGGTTTGGCGAAATTATCCCTGACATGCCTTGATTACTTGTCTGTCCACCACATTTGTTCCATAATACCTTCATGGCTTCCTTTATGTCATTTAAGTGTTTAACTGACAAGATGCATTGACAGGCTGCCGTCTTTGTTTGACCGAAAATGCCTTCAACTGAAATATAAAACCAACAAATCACCTACTTGAAATCCACATCACCCAAGAAACGTGTCATCTGGTGGTGAGATATCTCGACTTGATTTCGTTGTTAAATAATCACACCAAAAGACATTCGTTGTTCTCTACGGTCAGCCAACGTCTGTCTATTTGCGCACGAAGTGCACTCGCTAAGCTTATGTCTCCACGTGGTCGAATTGCGTTTCGCCAATAACACGTTCTGCGAGACGATTGCTCCATTTTCAGCCGATTATTTCTTCGTTCTGCATTCATTCAGCGCTGTTTGCAATCGTTTTGAGAAATTCTTTTCGCTATATTAGTTTAGTTATAATTTCGGAAGTGAAAACAAACAATTCTATTCTGCACTCTTTTTTTTTTCTTTCACATTTTATTCATTATTTTCAATTCTAGACGATAAAATCTGTGCTTAGTTGTCGTCATTATGAAAGATGAAAATGCAAGCGATCTTTGTAGAGACTGCAAGCATTACAGCAATATTGCTCATTAATCGTCATTTCCTGTGAAATGTGTTGCTTCCTAATGAGGCTAATCGTTTGCATTTGAGTTTTATTGAAGGTAATATGGAATTACAACTGATGCTTTGTAAATTCTTTTGCCCATCACTATTCCCTCCATATTTCATTCGCTTTCGAAGATTCCTTCTCGTCAAACCATCTTATGATTCCTTCTCGTCAAACCATCTTATGGAGAGATAATGAAAACGAGGGAAATCAATTGCTAGTGAATGTGCTGAATGACACATATGTTAAACAGCCAATATTGATTTCGTCTACACTGGGAAATGTGAAGAATCATTGGTGGATCGCGAATTCGAAATCAGTTTTTGATCTATGAGTGCATCCAGTATTAAAGGTTTTTAAGGTAAAATTCTTCTCAGAAACGCAGTTCACTGAAAATGACCGTGTTTCACTTCCGATCGAAATCATTTGACGAAGAGAAATCACTGCCAGCATTAGACTTGAGTCGAAGCTCGAGAGCTTAAGATCGGCTCTACCTCTCCTCCTATCTGCTCCTCCCTCCTCCTCCCCCCCCCCCTCCCCCGCTCGCTGTGATACATTATATAGAAAAGATCAAGTTTTCATTTTGAAATCCCTTTAGCCTTGTGGGTTTCAAAAAAAAAATGTAAACGGGCTTTCTATATGCCGAAGCCTAAATATAAAAATATGAAGGCATTAAGCAGTTTCTGCTGGATGCGCAAAAATGAACTGCCGCAGTCGTTGAAGAAAGCAATGAGTTGAGTATCCAAACCAACATATTTGCACGCCAGCTGGATCAGATTGGTGTCTGACTTTTTAGTATGTCAACGGTCTTGTTTGAACAACACTTATTCAAGCTAACGAATGACGCACGTTGAGCTGAACATACGGAGTTGACACCAGTTCCTTCCTGAATTCGAAGAGGCTCGTTAATCCCAGACGGAAATTTTCGTAAATCTGTAACATGGAAAAGAAAGAACTTTCTGTACCCAGAACATAAAAGAAATTTCTATTTTGCGATCCGTAATTGAACGCAGAATTCACGTTTGATTTAACACAACGCAAAGCAGCTCTTTTTCATTGGATATTAGATCTCATCTGCTGTCGAGCAACTTTGGTCGCGTCGTAGATGCTGAAATTAGCATGGACATGTGTTATAGTAGCAGATTTCTGTTAAACAAAGCAATTAGTAAAAATTCTGATATTTTTCTTCTCGTCCTTGGCCCCTAATTCTCTACCATTTCCCTCCCCTAAGAGTGAAATTTTTGAGATCACCACTTCTCATTTGGTGGAAATTAAATTCGTATCAAATTAAATAACAAGGAGCTCGTTTTCCTTTCCATTCAATGATAAAGTGTTTATGTTATGCGTGCTCTGACGCTGTTTCACCACCTATCTTTGGGAAACTGCCAAATACGCAACTCGCTTCCATGGAAAAAACCGCAGAATTCGTATAAAAAAGTCATGAGGGACCGCTGTCATATAAATTGAAAACTCAGCTTTCTACTTCAGAACATTTTTTTCACAGGGTGAAAGTTGGACTGCTTCTTTCGATTTCTTTTTCTTGGCATTAATCGCTCTTTAGGCTTATTTTTCATTCATCTGAAACAGATGTCTCCCTTTTTAGGAGCATCGATGATCTCTCTGAGAGAGGATCCTTGTTTTCGGCTCATCGATAATCTTTCTGAGACCAGAATCCGTCTGTTTTGCATAGTTGTAGTATCGTTCGAATGCGCGTAAAATATAAAAATGGAGTATGTAAGCTGTCGCTTAAAGGGATTGTTTCACTTGCACTTTTCACAGTGCGTTTGTCTGAGTGTTTTTATAGAGCTGTTTGCAAAAAAATTGCGCCGATCGCATTTCAGTATAGAAGCGTATCTCTTGAGCAGTCAGTACTTCAAAGCATAATCAATTTGCAATGCTTCTGAAGTTGGATAGCTCGTTTGAAAACTTACGCGTTACCGAGAAGCAAGCTAATGACGCACTCGCTGGAAATCTCCTTATGGTTGCCGCTCCGAATCCTGAAGCTGACCGTTCACGTCGGGTAAGTGTGGGTTAGCGGTGGGGCTAGTACACATGCTTCAACTTTTCCCAAATATTTACGCCACCAGGATTGCTCAAATTTCAATTTATAGCGCATCTTTCTTGCTACAAGTCGGCAGCAACAATAACAAATCTTTCGCCATCTGTAAACAAATAGAAGAATTTTATTCGGATTCAGGTGCATGTGGCATGCTTTCGAGCAACAGGAAAGCAAAGAAAAAAAGACACTTCTTGACAAATCATTTGCTTCGATTTCCCACTTTTCACATTCAGACTAACTGAATTGAGTGAAATTTTTTGGTAATTATTACAATATTGTTGATATTGCTTTCGAATATTCAGGTGAATTTGATTGGCTTAATTAGGTTTTTCTCAATTGGGAAATTTTTATGCTTAATTTTATATTTTTTCATAAAATTTTAGATCCAAGATATATGCGAATGTCTCGTATTATCGGACGAGAAATTAAGAGAAGTGATGCGTCAATTGCTGATGAGCATGGAGAAAGGCCTCAAAAAAGAAACCGGTTTGTTGGCTTAGTTTGATGTTCTAGACGTTTTTTTTTTCAGTCATTCCCCGTTTTGATTTCGTCTAGGGGAATTATTTTAGTAGGAGCTTTGTTACGTTCTAAATGAGTTTCGCAAAGGTATGCGCAATTAATCGCGCACATTTTTCACTTCGCTTATGTTATTACTCGATGTGGAGGGAATATTTCTGCATCAGAAATCGCGGAAACGGCTTTTTGAGGATATTCATTTCGTTTCTCTAACAGAGAATAGGTATTGACTAGCTGACAAGAAAACAGCATTGAAGCATTAACGCTCATTCAATCGCAGCTTTGTGCACTTATGTTTCAATTTTTTCCGATGATCTTACTGAAAGAAATATCACTCAACACGCATGCGGAATTTGCATAATGGAATAGTGACGTCAACATTCAGTACTGAAACATTTCGATGCGATTGTTTACTACTCAAAATGAAGCAACTAGTATGAACAGTTAAAATAATGTAGTAACTGCGATGCTTAAGGAAATTCTCAGCGACATCTAGAATTTTGCATTGAAGTATTCAATATTTTAATTCTTTTACAAGCAGTGAATTGTTATATTTGTACTCAATTCTTGTACGGATAGCTGTATGCATGCATTCTCTTTTATCGTATTTTTTAGAGGTGATGAATCGAATTGTTTAAATAGGCGTCCTCTACCTAAAACGTTGAAATAGCGATGTCCGTAAAATCAGTGATGAGTTTCACCGTTTCTTTAAGCGTTTAGGTTCACTCATTTGGGCGAATCAGAAATGTGCAGCAACAAATTTCTGCAAGTGCCGAGCTAACTTTTCAGCTTCTAGCATTGCGTATTTATTTGTTTCAATATTTGGGTATTTCTGCATTTATTCAGCACTTTGAAGCTGCACTGAGGAATTATTATTTTTAATACAGTGCCAAACTTAGCATTTGGAATGCATTATGGACTCGTTAAAACTTCTCTAAAAAGAGGCCAACAGCAATGTTCAAAAATAAGTGGGAAAGTTCCACTCGAGGTGATGAGTGCTGCTAATAATTTTTTAAAGTATGCTGTGTTGAAGGAGGGTGATTATAGCATCAACTGCGGCAATTAAAATGTTGCCATCATATGTGCGAGCAGTGCCCAATGGAACAGAACACGGCGATTTTTTGGCGTTGGATCTTGGTGGAACTAATTTTCGCGTCTTACTTATCAAACTCAGTGGCAATAAAGCTGACATGACCGGAAAGATCTACCGAGTTCCCGATCACATAATGAAAGGCACTGGCACTGCGGTAATGTGTGCTTCATTCACTTCATCGTGTTGACGAATAGATAAGAGCAGTTGAGGTCAGAAGTGGAGTAACCATTCATAAGAGACTGCCCACGTCGCAGTTCTTACTTCGCTGCATTTGCAATTTCGTTTAATAATGATGAGAGGCATACTGGAATGCGAGCTACATTTGTTGTAAGTTTGGTTTATTAGGTAAATTTTGACCCACTAAGATTTCACCACAAATCATTTTGCTGGAACCTCACAGTATTATACACGGATTGCTTTTTAGCTATTTGATCATATTGCGGAGTGTTTGGCGAGGTTTATGGAAGAAAATGGCATTCTCCATGCAGAGAAATTGCCTCTCGGCTTCACGTTCTCTTTTCCTTGCAAACAAGAAGGCCTAACTTGTGCAAAATTGATCAACTGGACGAAAGGATTCAAAGCAAGCGGCGTTGAGGACAAAGATGTTGTAACACTACTTCGTGAAGCGTGTCAACGGCGTAAGGTAGCTTTCCGTATTGTTTAGCACGTACAGTTTGAGTGATGCTTCTAGTTTAGCTCTGACGTAGTGCTGTGAACGAATGAAATATGCGGGAAGCGTTGAATGGCGGCCATTTTCAATAATCAATTAGTTTGCAAATTGTCAATGGCAGTTACGCTGCCATTTTTCGCTTTGCGTCGTTTCTACAACCTCTCAGATTGCACTAGACAAAGCAGCGTTGCAACATTACAAATAAACACTTCACATCTACTCGAGTATCCCATAGCAAGTTTTGTTGCCGAGTTATCTTTTTGCAAAGAACATTTTGATGGTTGCCGCCAGCAAATATAAATGTTCCCTGTCATAGCGTTGCCTTCAGGATATCGACATTGATGTCGTAGCGGTGCTGAACGACACCGTGGGTACATTGATGGCGTGCGCTTTCAAAGAGAATTCCTGTCAAGTGGGTATAATTGTTGGCACGGGAACGAATGCATGCTATATGGAGAAAATCTCCAGATGCGAGAAGCTTGCCGATGAGCATCTTGAAGACGATGGTTTTCCTGATGAAGTACGCCTGCTTAAGTTTCCTTGATGTATTTCATCATAAAAATGTTGTGCTTCTACTTTTTTCTCTCAGTCTTTGTCTCTCTCCCCTTTTCTCTTTCTCCTTTTCTTTCTTCTGCTTGCTTTTCTGTCTCCTTTCATTCCTCTCCTCCTTTCTTTTCCCCTTTCCCTTTCCCTCTATCCTTCTCTCTCCCTTTATGAGGTTGGTTCAGTCACAAAATTTTCGAAATAAGCATTAGAACTTTTTTTTGCTATTTTATTCGTGAGGAATGCAGCGGTTTAAGTTTTTCTGTGACAGTCACCGCAGTTCATCTTGTAAATTTCCATACTGCTTTATATGCTGGAGGAATATAGATTCACACTTCTAACCGACAGTTAAATGATCGCCTTATCTTTTTTTGATTGCGCATGCGTTGAATGCTAAATAAGGTACACTGGCATTTCAGATGATCATTAATACAGAGTGGGGTGCATTCGGAGATGATGGAGTGTTGGAATTCGTGAGGACACGGTTCGATAACGAAGTAGATGCGAATTCGATCAATCCCGGCAAACAACTGTCAGTTTGTTGTGCATTTCCCATATAGTCTTCCGAAAAACACCTTGTGCTTACGTGGTGACCATTTCTTCTTCAGACTAGCGAAAGCGCAACAATGAATCACCAGATGATGCTGACACTTGGCATTAGAGAATTTGGGCATTCTTACAATAATGCAAAAAATTCTTGATCGGTTGTATTGAATGACTCTAAAATAACTCACTCTCATAAACAAATAGTTCACATGCTTTGGGGTACTGCGAATAGCCTGTTTGGAACATTTTTGTGCTGTTCCATTCTCTAGCGGTTGCTGCGCTATTGTTTATAATATTTAGGGATTTTTATGCTTGTGGGTTGTCCTAGCTAATTGCTTCATTTAGCTTGAAACATTTTCTTCATTCACATCAAGCAGATAGAGCTATGAGCAGTGTTTCCCTTTTTTCAGCTTTGAGAAGATGATTTCTGGAATGTATATGGGCGAATTGGTACGTGTGATTCTGACACATCTAGCACATGAGAAGCTGTTATTCGATGGTGATTATGAGGCAATTTCGCAACCACATTCATTTCCGACGAAATATGTTTCCGAAATTGAAAGGTTCCGATCGTTCATTCAACAGTTTACCATCGTTGATGAATCATCTGTTGTACATCCTCATTTTATTTCGACGAGAATCTATTAACGAAGTTTTATTCATTTTGTGGGTCTTATAGTTTGCCCGTATTAAACAACGAATTATTTCTCATATTCTTCATTTCCTTTATATTGCAGCGATAATCAAATGAGCCAATTTCATGGGTAGTATATCTCCGCATAACGCTTTCTTAAAACAATATGAATGCATTTCTTTCTAGTGACGCAGAGGGCATCCTGTTTTCTTTTTTTTTTAGAAAGAACTGGGCGAAGCATCGAAGGGAACGGTTTATCCGTGACACTCTCTTTGTTTACGCAGAGTTTCTTTTAGTGACGTGTAAATAGTATATCACTATTTCGAAGCATGTCTTCAGGACATCTGAGTACCTGAAATTTTTGAACATCTGAAAATAGCTATTGTTGTCTTCATTGCAGCCATAGCATGTCAGCGGGAGGAGGTGAGACGAGAGAGAAGTAACAGAGAGTGAGAGGAATATAGAAACGGAAGTAGCTGATGTAGGTAGCTCTTCGAACTTACTTAATAACTGCTCC
>JAARMF010000646.1:25131-45629 GCA_022844705.1 Toxascaris leonina | reverse complement strand
CATGGTCGACCGATAAGCAACGCCAGAATTGAAGGAGCTTACTTCGAGTTACCGCTATTTCTAGCACTCTTCATTTCTGTTCGTCTCTTTTTCATAACCCGTCTCGAATATACAAACTCAAATATGAGAATACGTGGATAAAGTGCAGCCAAATATAAAATCCATCATATTCTGTCATATTCTTGCACTCGTTAACTTAATGCGAGAACGAAAATCGAAATATTCACATAGTAATCGAAACCACTGTAAATTGTAGTGACCTTCAAGAAGACGAAGATCGAACGTTCCAAAAGACTATGCAAATTCTCGAAGATATTGGCATCGAGCGTGTTTCGGTTGCTGATTGTATAAATGTCGCATATGTGTGTTCACTTGTTAGCACCAGGTTTCTTTTATCGAATTGATTTGATTATTATCTGTGTAATGTTAGCTGCGAAGAAAATATGCTAAGACTAACGAGAGGGAAATGATATGGTAGAAGAAATTTCAGAAAGGATAGAATTTATCAGTACAAAAGCATTTAAGATGTGGTCTGCGCTGTTGCTTTTTTTCATCGTAGTAGTCTAGAGTGGTTGTTGATTACTCTGTGCAGTGAGAAACAAATCTGCGTCTTGTTTTGCGATGAGCTATTTAAGTAGTTTCATATTGCATGTGAATGCTTCCTATCACCCCCTCCCCCCCCNNNNCCCTCCCCCCCCCCCCCCTCCCCTCCCTTTTCAGTTATTCGGAGCGACTTACTGCATATGCCTTTTCGATATTCACTTACATGTGTTAAGAGTTGGCCTATGGTTGTTAGATTAATGAAGGTGAGCAGCGAATGTTCCTTCCTTCTGTCCTTTTCACTGGCATAACTAGAAAACAAGGGTTTTCCATGCTTTAGCAACGCATCCACCGAGCAGTTATCGAGGAAAAAGGAACTTTTCGCTGCAAAAAGAGCCCGTTTGCAGTCTCTTACTACTCCTCAATTTTTCACCTGTTCGTTCCGCTGAAAGTAATATGATTATATTTGATAATGAGTGCACTTATAAATTCATCTACTCTATCGGATTGGAAAAGTGAATTAATTTCAGAGCGGCTTATCTGTGTGCAGCTGGCATCGCAACTTTATTGAATCGAATGCAAGTACCGTACGTTACGGTGGGCGTCGATGGATCCGTCTATAGATTCCATCCGACGTTCCCCCGTTTACTCGATCAGAAAATCGACACACTTCTCGACAATAACCTTGAGGTTATCATGCTTATGCAAAATATGACAATTTACCTTAATTGTATTGCTCAAATTCAGGCGGACTAAAATTGCTGAAGAGTTTTCGATTGCTTTAACGTTTTTCTGAAACATCTTACGACACTATTTGGTGAGAAACAATTGTTACCATTGTAATTCTATTGTCTTTGTTTTGAGTGATTTTGCGCATTTTTCTGCAAACAAAAATATTCAGCAGCATCGAAACAGCCATTATAAAACTATAAAACGTTTATAACGGTAATTTCTTCGTAAGAAATATAGTTAAAAATTTCTCCCAAAACACTTCCCAATACCAGTTGAAATAGGAAATGGAAAGAAAGGAACATCAAGCTATGCTCGATATATTGTTCGCCGTTTGTGCCATTTGTTTCCCATCTTCTTCTTCTTATAAATGAATTAGTTTTCTCACTTATGTGGTAACATTAACTTCACACTGACGTAGTAATTGTTGTCAGTCAGTGACTGCAGTTGTAAGATGTCATCTTACAATGCTTTTGCTCGTGAAATTATATTACTAGGTTTTCAGATAGAAAAACAAGGGCAATCGTCAATCGGAATAATTTTATTGATTTTCGGCGGAAGTTGTGCCTAATTTTGAATTGCATTACTCCAGAGTTCACCTTGCCAATCGTGCTAGTGAAGTGGAGCCATTGTTAGGTTGCAGTTGAAATGAGATCAAATAATACATACATACATGTGGTTCATCGCAGCCAGTCAGCGCTCATTAAAATCAGTTGATAAGATGAGGCTTATTTGCAGTATCAGCTAATGCTTTCTGAGGATGGCAGTGGCCGTGGTGCGGCTTTGGTGGCTGCAGTGGCGTCACGTATAAATCGTGAGCGTGCTTGCACATCTCGATAATCGTCTACAATCAGTGATAGTTGATTGTCTTGTTATGAAATTAGGCATTACATCGTTCCATTCGACGATGCAATTCTCTTCCTGTTTAATAACGTTTTCTTTCGCTGCTTTTTTCGTTATTTCGCACACGGATATGCGCATACGCGCAAATACAAATTGGCAATGTTGCATAAACCATCCTAAGTTTATTTTCTCGTGAATGTATGCCTTTTCTGGCATAGCTCAACCATATTGAGCTATACGAGCAAATAATTTGAGTTCAGTGCGATCGTTGAAATTCTTTTTCGTATTCGTTTATGCTATGTGAAGTTTTTTTATTTTTATTCGTTTTGTTGTTACAATATTTCATTCATATATATACATATATGTTGTAGTTACCGGGTCCAGTACGGTTTAGTTCCATAATATGTGATCCGATAAGCACATCGAAGAAGTCGTCCTTTTACACGGTAGATTAAATTTGCTCGCCATCCTGTGTGCTTCTCATTCATGTGCGCCGAACTGTTATTAGTAATTCCATAATTGCTCGATGGAATTTTCTCTATATTTATTTCCACAATGCTTTAGAGTCGAAATAGATTGAGGATTTATTGTTAGTATTAATGACTGTCATAAATGCACAATAGAAAGTTGCTCCGTTCATTGAGAATTGATCCTCACAGCTGAGCATTATTCCTCTTCTCGTTCGCTGTACTTTTCTTTCCCTTACTGCATTCACTGAACATTTTTGATTAGTTCTTTACATAATACACTATACTTGATTTGCGTATATTTTGTACAAAGCTTTGCGCTGCCTTACTTGAGATGCGACAGACTAAGAAATCCTCGTGGTATGATCGAAAGTTCATCCTGTCTGATGTTGAAAACCACCGCGATCGAAATCACCTATTTTTAGCCAAATTCCCTATGCAATCCCCTGTTTCCCCTTTCCCACAAATAAAACTTGACGGCAGTCGCGCCACCAATAATACTTCTGATCAGCTTCGCTTTTTCTTAGCAGAATAATATCCCAAGGTCGGATTTGGAGGATTTCCTTGCCGGATGGTTTTTGCAGCCTACGTCCCACTCTTTCCACTCTCAGTACACGACAGCCTTTGATATGCACGTCGCCTTTCGCCAGTCATACCATGCTACTTAATCATCGTTGTACGTCAACAACATATGCATAAAAGGATAGAGGGAAATGCGGGAGGAAATGAAAGATTCAGCAAAACTGACCAGACGCAAGAACTTGCTCATTTTGTTTATCTGCGTATGAAACGTATGGGTTATTGCGAAAGAAGCTTGATCGCATTCATTCTGAAACGCACGGCGATGCGCTTCTTTTTCTGCACTAATAGTTCTTCAATACGTGCATTCCGAGGGGAATGTCGCTTCATCATATGATCGTCATACTAGGCGTGCAACAGGAGGTAGCTCTTTTGTCGGAGGTGAGCTAGTCAGGTGTTCCCATGGGAATTCTTTTTTGGAATATATCCGACGAGGGGCACTTTCCGGTGCTTCTAGGTAATGTGGTGCGAGAGGATTTTCGGTTCGGAAAAGAGGGCTAGTCGACAAGCGGTTGACCAGGGGAGATGACGCTGACGGAGAAGTTAAAGATGTTTCGCATCATTTTATGGTGAAATTTTCTTGATTTTTTTTTTGTGCTTTAACACGAAGCTTTACCAGCCGACTACTCCTCCCTTCCATGACATATATTCAACTGATTGCATTCTTCTCGCTCTAGTGGCATTCAAGGTTGTTGCCAGTTTTTGCAAGGTGCCGATGCGTGCTCAAGCTTCTCGAGAAAAATCCATTTTGATGGGTTGTGACATCCATGGGATATTATGGGATCCACGCGCATGCAAGTTCGCCAACACTAATGGTCCCATAGCAGAATAGATTTGCTTCATTGCTCCCCACCAGAATTGTGTTCCTCATCTCCTACAACTCCCTCACCCCCCGGAGCAGTCGGAAATTCTAAGACGCGGTAAACCTAATCGAATCTGGCTTCTGAAGCAACTGGAATGACTGTGCTTTCAGGTAAACATCTCGACACCGCGACGGCTGTCGACCATATTAGGGAATGCATATCTTTCAACTGCTCGCGCCACTCCGAAATTTTCCGATCCGTGCTGCTCCCAAACATGCCACTTTTTTGAAAATTGACGTCCTTCTTTCTGTTCTGGTATTCATAGGAAACAACCGCATGTCTGCCTTGTGATAAACGCTAGCATCTCATATTTAAGCCGACGACTTCTTCGCTATCCATTGTTGCTGCGTTTTAGCTGCGCACAGCATCAAGAAAATGTGTCGCATGGGGGCTTTCCGCAGTAAAGACCTTTGCAGGCCAAGAAGGCAACTGTCAAGGGTTACCTGGAAGTCCCTACAACGGCAAGGCACGTCTTTGCATAAAACATTTTGTCCTGAGTGCAGCATCTACCACATAGTGCCAGGCATCAAACCAGAATGAGCCGTTACTGGAACATAGCGCTTCACCCTGTAACATCCGGCCTGCCTACCCTGCTTCTCTCTATTCCCTTTCAACCGATCGCTTTGAATGGATGCGAATGACAAAATCCCAGACCAGTTTGTATTCTGACCAGCGATCGGCTGATTGCCAAAATCGACAGTTAACAGCCCTATGCGCCAGCAGTGCAACCACGCGAATCCACATCTGGCTTCCGTTGGATTATTTGCGCGCGGTAGCTGGCACTCCGCAGAAAATTTCCAGTCTGCAGCAAACCATGCCTCCAACAAAGCACCAACAGTTCAGTTCGAAGTTCTTGTTCTGCCTCAGATGCCGGAGATAACTTCATCCACGTCACATCTCCTCCGTTTACTTCGAAACTCAATCCTCAAGTAGTCCTCCTGTTCCATTCGTTTTAGCTGCAGCCAACCAGAACATCCACAAAACCAAACTTCATTACGTTCGCACCGTAGTGTTCTCGAGAAACGAAAATGTCGCTTGCCTTCCTCTCCAAATCGCACGCACCAATCCACAAGAGGATATGATATGCGGTCTCATCTTGCAATATTGAATAACGATCGCAATACGACCAAATGTTTTGCGCCTTCGTATTCACGTTACTTCCAACAGTGATGTGACTTCATGGAAACAAGCGATCAAAACTAATGGATATAAAGCCGAAGCGTAACATACCATTAAACCCCACCCTTGCTGCTGAAGTTCACCAAAGCCCTTTTCTTCCACATTACTCCCTCAACCAACACTACGGTCTGTGATGCGCGTCTACCTCCGCAACTGTATCTTCCTTTTAGTCAAGATATTATTTTGCGATCCCGCACTTGTTACAAGTTTGTTACAATCACCACCACTGGTCAAGCTGCCACCAAAAGCAACTCATCCTCGTAAATCTTTGTGTGCCCATCAATTTGAATAGTCAAGCGTCAAAAATTCATGCTGTTTCACTAACGTATTTGCCGAATCGAACAGCTGATTGATCAAACACATAAAATGAAATGCACCAAGCAAAAAATGAGAACTGATTACACGGACCAGACTGAGTGAAAAGGTCACAAAGCAGATCTCTTCTACGAAAACAGAAAGCACCAAAACATGAAGATCCCCCACCCTCTCCAATTTGCATGCAAGCCCTTCACATTTTAGCAAAGGAACTCATAAATGGCCTTTGATCGATTCGCAATCACGGCTACGAAAAACATCGAGGTGGCAGTGGGCCTGCATCTGCGCCCCGTGGGTATACTAAGCCCTTTCATCTTCAGGTTCCTGCAGGTCCCACGTAATAGGCGAAGTAAAACAATACTGAAGTAGTAAACATGAAGCCAAGCCAGTTCCAGCCTTTAAGCACAGAGAATTAACAATCGCTGCAATAGTTACGCATTTCGCCTTTCCCTTTACAAAGCACTATTCAATTAGACAAGCATAAAACTCAGCAGTGAGCACAAACCTCAACTGTCGAACTATATAACAATTTAGTAGCAAGGCGTGACCATAAAAAACACCCTCCGCAGACCACCTGTACATATTCGAAGCAAACCTTTGAAAAGACTACAAAGCTATCAATGCTAAACTGAAACAACGTCAGTGTTCACGATTATCCCACTCAGATGGGATGAACGACAACTAGCCGCTTAGACAGAGGGAGATGAGACACAAGAAGACAGATATCCTGGCTACTTTCCCGAATAAATACTTCAAAGAAGTTTTCGGTTAGGGTCTTCTCACATCGAAGTCGTCTCCACCTTCACAGTCCCCTCATCCGGCTTCGGCGATTCGTTGTCCTTCGCAATTGCATATGTGAGGAATGCATAAAAGCCAGTCCAGAGTGCGTACGGGATCAACAGAACTCCAGCCGTTCGATCAATCTGTAAGCGGCAAACATATTGCTTCTTTTCATCAACTACTTGCCAAAATCAATCCGTGCTTAACCGGCAGTCTTACTTTCTGTATAACCAATCACGCTGTGTAATCGTCGCTCAAAATGAAGATAGGATTTACATGGGAAACTCAAGAACGAGTGAAAAGCAGGGCTTATTTGTAATTTCATATCTTCGTCAAAAAAAAACGTTCCACGCTCTTCGCAGATTTATTCAGCGTTCTCCTCACGAACACGGGAATGAACAAGCCTCCTTTAGACATCGCTGGCGAGGAACGAAGACAGCTCGAATTCCCCGGGTATTTAGACACCTCCTTTTGCATCCGTTTCCAGGTGCTTTCAAGTGCCTTTTTACTTAATATTTCTTCCTTTCAATAATGAAAATAATGTTTAAGGCGACGAAATGGTTTAATTTTGTGACCTTTTTCAGAAATTTCAGTTGAACAATGAAGTTGCTATCCATTTTGAAGATCACCTCTTCGTTTCGAGTTGGTGTTTCAGAAGGCATTTTTCGCATCTCACAATAAGCAGATGCTACGCCGAACAGCGGCTCTCTTCAGTATATCTCTGATTCCTTCAGTCTTTCACTGCTTCGCAACCTATGCGGTTTTATTTGTACCTCCACAGTACTTTCTTCCCCTCTGTCGCCTATATATTTCAACTCAAAATCATTTGCACACAATCAAAACAAATTCAAAAGGTATATTTATTGATTCTCTGCTTGCGCAGCCTCTAATACTCATCGCTGCATCCTCGGAATCTCTTCCTTCACACCTCACTAATAACGGTTTGTTGATAATTCCGTAAATCCGCAATCTGCCGTCCAATTTTATTGCTATGCGATAGCCAAATTATCCGAAATTACGCTTTCGAAATTTTTAAAAAGCTAACTCAGCTAGCACAGTCACGCACCTTCTGAAATGCCTTCGATTGTGCATCCTCAGCAATAGTCTGGATTGAGCACCCCCAAAATGCACCCTTATAAGAGTCGACAAAATTGACACTGCGTTATATCTACAAAACTCTCAGCAAGATCAATGTTTCAACCCACCCACCCCTTCCCTCAGCTTTCGCGAGGTGACCTGATTCCCGTAGGCGCACTGTGATCAGACCAGCAGTACTCTCCTCCGCTTGTTCGTTCCTATACTGCGGCCAAGCACATTCACAGGCTACTTGTGTGCTTTAGTGTTATCAGCCATTTGGTTCAATTCCTTCGTCTAGCTTGACCTACTCACTGTTTTGAATGCTTCTACAAATTTCTATGGAAACGCATAATAACGACTCAAGTTCCTGCCTTTGTATGTGTGTGTCTGTCTGCCTATAAACGCTTCTAGATACAGTACAGTTTCGACCCTTTGCGTATTCCGCTTTTTTTAAATAAATAAAGACCCACCATTATTGGAAATTACGGTTCTAATTTTGTTCTAATATTGGCTGAAGAAGAATATTAAGCATGCTTTTGCTTAAGGATTTGCAGGACCAGTCCGTTGCCTCCGCAAAAAGTAATATTCCGGCCAATCACTCCCACCTTCTCTGCGTAGAGCGGCACTCTTTATTCACTTTGGCAATAATGCATCTGCACAGGAGGCTACGGCTGCCGCTATTTGTACGTGTATTTTGGTTACATTCAACAGGTTTCAACTCGGATTTATGAAACCTGTTGAATATAACCTAAATTATTTCAGGATTGCTCTATCAACTTCGAAAGGAGTTACGGATACTCGTGAATATCAGCAATCACTTCGCATTAGTCGAACCATAAAACAAGTGAGAAAGCACGTCATAGGGGCTTTTGAAGGTACTTTTGCTTTTGGTGCTTTTGAAACCCGTTCATCAAGCAAATCATTTTCGCAAATTGTGTACAGCGATATCTTCAGTGAAGTGTATGGCACTCCATCAGAAATGTGTTTAATTAAAGGTGAAGCTCAGGTGGGAAAAAAGTCAAATTTGTCGCGTTAAGCTTCCCCTAACTTCTCAATCTACCGCTCGACTGCGGGTTACTCGTACATTTCAGTGAGCTCCCGCTTTTCGAGTATCCCCGCGCATTTCTACTCGACTTCTCAAGCGGACAGTGATGAAGCTCCATACGCTTTAATAAGCTTTTTGTCCACACCCAACCGTGATTGCATACGTGCACAAACATACTACAGCAGATAGCTCCGAGAACTCACAGTTTTTCCGCAGGATATTGCATCAAGTAGCTAATAGTCAAAGACAATTATGTTGTTCGACAAGTGGAGATGGTTGAATAGTGCACAGCTTTCACGAAAGTGTAGAAATTGGCGAAAATATCGTGGCAAGTGAAAGAAGAAAGCGGAACATCAAAGGAAATGCCCTATCAAAAGCAGAACAAAGCGAAAAAAAAAACAATTGCATACGAAAGTACGGGCTTCATCCAACCATATATCTACCCAACAATATCTTCGCTAGCTGTCGGCCTTTAAGACTTTACCTTGAACATTAAAATTTGCCTCGTTTGCCCTCAAAACTCCCATTTATCCTTGTCAGCACCCAACACCTGCACATGAGGACTCCAAACCAACCCCACCTTGAATTTCGCGCTGGGTTCAACTACGGCATGTAACGACAATGGAGAATGGAATATTTGGGTGAGCGAGGAATGAAAAGTGAACACTTCTTGGAGTAACAACGTTGTGGATGCAAAATAAGCGGTGTGCAGGCTCATTGTCGCAATACAAACATTACCGTAATACGGTCAATCCCATCCCCCCCCCCGGGTAATACGGTCAAGACCTCAGTTCAGGTCAACAAGAACGCAGCTAAACAACACATTAAAGGCAATGAAAGCATTAAAAGCATAAATTCAGGTACCGGAAGTTCTGCACACTTGTGCGCATTTACACCATATATCAACGGACTTCTTCTCTAGCTAGTCTCTAGTCGTTAGCTCTCTTCGCTGTCAATTTAATTTTCGGCCGCCAATGTACAGGAATGTGGGCAAGGAATCCCGCTAAACTGGAGGTGGAGGGAGTGGGGAGAGGGGTTGGGCTGCCTCCGTATGCTTCACAACCTTTCAGTAAAGACTAACCTTGTAGAAAGCGTACGAAGCAGCGATAGCTGTCGCATTCAGGAGAGCCGTATTGTAAAAGAGCTAAAAAAAAACTGATCTCAAATGGTGCTCAACAAGAGAAGAACAAACAGAACGGTAATCTCAATAATCAGTTGTTATCAGTGAAGCTGACCCGACAAATCACTGCAAAGGATACACTTCGAACGACATAGCCATCTCACAGTTGTGGCTCCTCTCCAACAACGGGCAAGCAAAAACAATTTCCTAAGAAGGAACAGGAAACATGCAAAACCTACTCTTGCACAAAAGCTTTACTTGATCCCTTCCATCTGAAAATTACCCCGACAGCATCTCCCAAAAACCAACCCACTCTGAATGTCTATCTGCTCGCTTACGAATAAGTTGTAGCACTCGAACTAATCAATTCGAAAAAATCTCTTTCACGACTGAAGAAATAGTAGCAATGTGCCAACGTTACGGATAATCTATGTTCTCTGTTCTTATATGTCCCCCCGATAATTCCACCAACGATAAAACAACTATCGAACAATCCTACCTTCAATTTGCGCACCGTAAAATCGGCGATGAATTTCTTCTCTGACAAGCGTACGATTTTCATGTACAACATTTTTGCACTGTGGTAGTCCACTGCAGTCTTTCGAGATTTTACTCGCCTTCTACAAAATATGACCCCTTCGCTTTCATCCCACATCTTCTAGTCCTTCGCCAATGCCACTAATGTAAACTTCATCAAAAAGCTTTCACTCAAATATGGGGCAAAAATAAAAACGTGTGAAGCACGCCCAGTAGACCTGGCGTTTAAATCACTAAACGTTCAGCACAGCAATCGGCTTCTTATTGTATCGTAAAGGGGATATTTATAGAAGGAAGAAGCAACAGGTAGATAAATAGTTACACAGCGCAGATTTTTTCTCTTGAGCAAGGGGATCGTTGCCAACGCGAGCGCAATATTTGTACCGTATAACCCGAGCGCGACTTTGGTGTCCGTATAGTCGAATCCTGAATTTTTCTTCACTCATCGAAGCAGCAATCAATTTTAAAACATTTGCAAACAGTACGACAACTGGATCAAACAAGAAAGCGCATTTGTCACCAAAAAAGGACACAAATGCTATTATCTCTCCCCCCCCCCCTTTCCTACCTTCCCTTAGATTGTACTAAGAAACTCTTTAAAGTAAGTAAACGTGCTTCGGACTAGACAAATCGTCATAATAAATCAGATAAGTCCTCGTAAACAGAAGTTTTTCAGGACATCTGTGAGGCTTATTTTATTTATACAAAAATATTTCCCAGATATTTATCAGAAAGCTGGCAATAGCTTTCCTTATGTAGCTCTACCCAGCATATAACTGCAGCGAATTGAATACTTGCAACAACCGACACGTCCCAAATATGTATACTGATACAATAATGTAGACCTGACTCAAATATGAGTCAGATGATGCTATCACTACGATGTTGCGAGCAATGGGCAACAATAAAAATGGCATCAGAAGACCGCAATAACGGAGTTAAATAAAACAACGACACCTAAATTAAACTGACGAAAAGAATAACATCGGTATTGAACCTAAGCCAGGTGATGCTTATATTATATAGATTTACAAAAGACAGAAGCTGCAAGATGTATTTTCACAGAATCGTTGCGTGACGATTCTCGAGTGCCCACTAGGTGCGCTTTCTTGATCTTAGCAGAAGGCGTCCTTTGCTTTCAAACCGAGATGCGGACAGATATGCCGATCGCTTTGTTGTTGTGACACTCTTGGGTGGCTAACAAGATGTCTGGAGAAGTGTGAAGGCGTTAGGGGGAGACCTCATGCAGAGAAAATGTTCGCAAACCCATTTTAAACCAGCAGCGGTCTGTTTCACAAATATATAAGGTGCCACAATAGTCGCATTGAACTCAACGCACTTGCAAAGCAGCAATCTCCACTTTCGTTTCTATATCACATTACCGATTGAAATTTTCGCGAAGAATGATTCTAAAACCGGAAAGAAGTGCTAAGCTGAGGTGGAAAAGCTGGTCTCTTTGAACATGGAGGTCAATTCTTAAGTGAGGCAATTATATAAAAATGGGATGGGGACTGCATAACACTAATTTCTTACTTGAGTACATCATTATCTCCTTTCAGATTTACATAAAAAGCACTACTTTCTATGGGTTTAAGACCAATGCTGTGTGTGAGTTTAAAACTTATACTGCCAATTTGGCTTACTAACGAAGATTTTATGAATGAAAACATCAACATGGTGAATGAAAACTTATACTGCCCACTGCTTGCAACACTTCAACAGCATCATCATCCGACGCATATTCCAGTCGAATCTATATCATCTCTAGTTTATCGCCAGATTTTCGTCACAAAAAAGTCTTCTGCAGTTCGCCTTTCACATTTTCCTCTCCTCCTCAACTGGATACATACAATAGGTGAGCGCAGCACTACCCAATCTAAGTGAATTTTTAAACATGGTCAATGAATTTTAACATGAGAAACCTTTCAATTAGTGTCGAACTAGCGCAACTCTTTCATATGCTCTAATTTTCATCACTCCTACAACAACTTTTGCAAGACTCTATTCAAATTACTTGGAAAATTCTTGCACGACTTCACACAATCACTAATCGCCACTTTGCACTACTTCTTATTCATCCAATTTCCCAAACCTCTCCTAAATAAATTATCACGATTGCCTCCGTACAGGCACATTCCTACACATAAATTCCTCCTTCCTTAACGCGCCTCAAAGATTTGAGTACTTCCCAAATAGATGCTACCCAACAAAAAGCGCATTCAGAACGAAATTCTACACGTTTCATGGAAATCGTCACTAACAGTCCACAAAACTAGTGCAACTCGAAAGCCTACAAAATCGGTGAGATGTTTTTAGTGCAGATGAGAACAGTGATGCCTAAAGCGCTTCATGAAATTCTGCGGCTAGCTGACAGAACAGCTGCTAGAGAAATTCAGCTGCCAGAGAAAACTTCGGAATGTTCGCTCCAAGCATAAGAATACAAAATGCACCAAGCATGACCAAATTCAGCAAATTAGACCAAGACCAATTTCGAAAAAACCGTCACGGAAACTTGACACTGCAAATGAACGTTGGTAAAAAACGATCACATAAGCATACCTCCACCAGTCTTGTAGACAAGATAAGAGGCGTACCCAAGCGGGCTCATCGTTAGCAAATCGGTCGCGGAATACAGACGTACATCTTTCGGCGCCCAGCTCGGCTTCACCTTCTTCTTAAAAGTGCTTACGATCGAGCAGTACGAAACAAATCGCCGAGAATGCCTTTTAATTTTCACATTTCTAATAGCACCTTTCAATAAATTTCAACCTTTTTTGAAGCGCTTTCGAGGTTTCCTTCATACGTCTCTACAAAAAATTAATGCGTCTCAGTATTTTTTAAATACTTCCGAAGTATTGAGATTCCAATTAACGAAAATTTGAAAGCAAATGTGCACGGTGAGAAATTCAGCACACCTTGTCGACTATTTATCGCATACGCCAATGCATGAATCATACATCATTTTTTTAAATCGGAGGTCGAATTCTTTCTTTGTGCTCCCATCAAAAAAAAAACTGAAAGCATCCTTTAAGGAAAGGCAAAGCTTCTTACCTTACCTTAAGCTAACATATAATGCAGCCTTTTTCCTTGCTTTTCTTAAATAACTCAATCAAAATCGGTCCCGCAAAAAAAATAAATAAATAAAAGGATGAAGTATGAAGGATGCAACTGGGAAACAGCCGTCCCAAAAATGCGCTGCACGACGATGAGCTAACCTGTGTGAATAAAAAATAAAATAAAGAAAAGTCTATTCCTCCAACTAGGTCTCTTCGGCGATCAGAAAGATCCCGCTGGTGATTGCCCACTTTACGAAAACAATGTGCGAACAGTCGAAAAACTGCCATACAACTTGACCTCTGACATCAATATTCGCGAGAAAAAAAAAGGAAAATAAAACGCTTACAGTCCACCATTCGACCGAATCGCGATCGTTCACAAATGCTGCGAATGCGGTCAACGCTGCACCTCCTGGTATCACTGTGGCCAGAATGGCCTTCTTTGTGTCTTCCGATGTCCAGACCATTGAAAAAGGGTGGATGAGTTTACCTGAACATAGATTAGTTTAGAACCTGTTTAATTCTGCAAAACAGACCGCACTAGTAAAAACTTGGCAGAAACACAAGCGATACATTCAGCAATTCTGCAAAATTCTTCATTTTCTAACTCCGCCAACAACACTTCAGATTCGGATTAACGTCGCAGCCATGTCACTTCCATTCGCTCCGGGCCAGCTTTCATAACGGAAATCGAAGCACTCAAAGTTCATCACGATAGTGATACGAACCTGAGTTGCACGCATTCGCAGCTGCGATGAAAACTACATTCAAGTAAGATCTGCCTGAGACTGTTAACTCAAATTTGCTCCGATGAAACGATGGTTGCTTAATTTTGAATAAATATCGAAGACACACCACCTGTCATCAAATCGGAAAGATCATATGTGCCACTCAGTTCGTAAAAGATGCAACGCAGTATCTATGCATAAGCAATATGAAACAAGCGGCACTAGAAATAGTGAGCGCACCTCACCTGACGTGTTTCAACCCCTTACGGTCGCTATGAAATTCTGAATTTAAGGTGCGGCTAGACGGAACCTTTAACAAATCGCGGATTGAAACTGAGAAAAACTGTACCTCTGCAGACTGAAGAAAAACGAGCCGCAGCGCAAAAGCGCGCTGACCACTTAAATCCTCTCAACAAGATAAGATCTACTATCTCCCCGATATTCGTACAACAGTGACAACAAGTCTGATATGTATTCCTCATACTCTACATGCCACTGGCCGAAATTTGCTGGTAACGGTGTTAATCTTCAACAAAAAAATTATCCGACATTTATGCAAGAAAGGTGAAATTAAGTGAGCACGGCTTCGTTATTGCTAAACACTATCGGAGAACCAAAAAAGGAAGAATGTGCAATGGAAAATACGCCGAGACGACGGTGGGAAACGAAGATAGAATTGGAAATTCGCTTTCTCACCACATATATAAGAGACGAGCATCTTTCTTTTTTCAAGAACGCCATGCATCGTAGAAAGTGATGACGGACTAGTGGTGACTGTTAAGATAAATCACAGCTATTCGCTGGGTCGGTAAGAAGTTACCAAAAGCGTCCTGAGGGGTTGTATACGCATTCCGCTTCTGCGTGTCGTTACGTTGCAATCCTCCCACAATTCAGAAGTACCATAAATGTAACGATTAGCTCGTGGAGTAGAAGTGACCGAATTTTTAAGCTGCATCTTTGTATACCTTTTTTTCGTAACTTCCTGTGATTTGTGTCAAAGGTGTTCGACTCATATCCTTCACTCAGCAGCCTAAGCACAGTCAATGTTCATCCGCATCGTCTCGTGCATCCTCTCCTACCCGAATTCTACAATCGGGTGGCGCAGGAAAGGCACTCCATATTCGAAACAATGAGAGTATTTTCCGTGTTTTCGAGCAATGCATTATCGACTTGAAGCCACACCTCGAGCACCACTTTTGGCAGTTATCGTTATCCCACTAAGTACTGATGCCGACACTGTTCGTTTCGCTGCTTGTGTATTACTGCAGACAATGCTTGATAGGATGATCCTAAACTCAAACACACCCTAGGAGTTGGCGGTGTTTTTTGTCCGCAGGGGCTGTTACAAACAGGTACAGTGCATACTTCCTGTTGTGATTTTTTCAGCAGTCTCTACGAATGTCGCGATACTATAATCTCACAGGATTGTATAGCCCTCCTGAATGGAAATATTCGTTGAAGAAATGTTTGCAAAGTGCGCTTTTTCGGGAAAGAACGGATAGCACATGTAATCCACAAAGTTCGGCTTTCCCGACAACCGATACCTACGCAGAAAAAGATGCTCAGGAGTAATCTGGTGACGCCTTTTTGCTACGCAGCTGGGTTCCGAAAGACAATTTCTCTCAAAATGCACAAGGTATGAGAACATCCTGTGAAAAAAAAAACAACGGAAGTGACTGGAATATAGTTGCCGCATTCTACCTCTAAACTATCAAGATGCCAGCGCAAGATAACGTCCCCATTCGAACCGCCTGTCTAAACATCTAAATGTTTGAATGTCGGTCAGCCAAACTCAGCTCATTTGAGTCTATGCAAGAAGCACGACGTTTTCGAGAGGGACTGGACACTAACAGAAGTTACAAAATGTGCGGCGACTTTCGATTAATCAATATAATAAAAGTAATGGCATGAATGAACTCGAGAGCGAAACTTTGATGACGACCTGATTTGCCTCGCTAACGAACTTTCAGGCAGAAGCCGAAAAAATTCAAACTTCCTGATTCGAGCCGTAATTTCGAAATATTTTACCCTTCCGTAAAAGTTTTCCGATTTTACCTCAGCAGACGAACGATCGAGCGGTGAAGTTTATCCCAGTGTGCATGAACTTCCACGTTCAAATTATCATTAAAAAAAATAAAATGGGTTTTTTTTCAGAGACAACAAAAAATGGGTTAGACATCTCTGGCGATTGCAATGGCATGGGTACTAAAGAAGTGAATGAAATTGGAGGTAGTGATCAAGTCAGGTCTCCAAAAGAAAGCGTTTTCCGCCCTGTAGATAAACTGAACCATAGGCCAGAGCCTAATCAACTTGAACAAGAAAAAGGCATCCGCGAACAACTGTCCTGATGCAGTAGCGTGGCTAACAGAGCAAAATAGAAGCACTGTCATTGAAGAAATAAAAAATAAACGACAAAGCAAATAATGTGTCATTAAAAATGGCCAAAACTGGACTAAAGGAAGGGGCAGAGAGGACAGTAGCCTTTTCGGACATTCTGAAAAGAGCCCCATCGCAGCCTAATAACGTCAGACATCGCGAATGAGCTAATAGTAATGGTGAATGAATGTGCCTTCCCCACCACCGAGGAGTTAACGACAGCAACGTACAAATGAGATAAAACAATTGGTGAAGTATCGAGAAGTCCCAACAACAAAACTGATATCAAAGTAATGCAACATAAGCTGGATATGAGTTCGGAATAGGCTGGAAAAATGTGAACAAAAAATTTTCTCAGATCGCAACAAACTATGATGCAGTGGTATTCCTCCATCAGCTGAACTTCTTTCGGAGTTCTTGGGAATCGAAAACGAGGAGCTTTCCCATGGGCCATCGACTTTCTGAGTTTAGGGTGGGAGAAGTATTGAACATTATCCCTTTTCCAAGAAATCAGAAATTCAAGTTCCTCTGGGTTCAGGGTCCTGCAAAATTCTGCAAAACAGACCCGCAGATGCAGTAATACCAGCAACGAACGGCAAAAATGTTCGCACCGATAAAGGCGCGCCTAATTGTGATGAAACGATCAACGAGTAACTACGAGTAACTAACTTGTGGCCGAGCTTCGTCGAAAACAGTCACGAGGGTGGTGGGGTTTACCCTGTGCTTTTAGCTCACACACTATCGCCGATACGACAGCTCAAAAAGTCAGGCAGAGACGCAGAGGAAAAATGAGACATCACTGAGACCTCAAGCCGGTAGCTGAAAAAAACGTTGCAGCACTATGGCTGCAGTTTGGCACGTGTTGCACATAGACGATTGCAGGCTCCATTCGTTCTTTGCGGAGGGAGACTCGCAAATTGTTCGGGAGGGGCAAACATTAGCCTCAGATTGCAATGTTAACGTGCTATCAAAGAGACGCCGTCTAGTATTGGTGTCTTTTGACATTTTTGATGACTTCCTCGAAAAAAGACTCAATGTGATCAGGAATGGAACCCTCGGACATTTTTTTGAGTTCACTCCACTTCCTTCCTTCCAGTGTCTTTCACAGCTTGATGGAAGTTCCTTTGGAGGCGTAAGAGAATGGATGCGACACTCTCTAGCATTATGATGCTGTGCGTATCAGACAAGACGCTTGGAAGCGAGTATGTCCTCTAAAGTAGACGCCCAATTGAAAGAAGCAGATTACCTCCCCTCATCCGCTAACAGAGACATCATTCATCCCAGTGAAGTTCAACAAGTTCCAACAATCACTGTTGAATATATAGATGTTTTCCTCTTCATGATGCATTTATCACTGAAGAGAACTGACCTTGCACATCACACAATCGTAATCAACCAAACGGCGTTAGAAGATTGAATTTTCACGCGTGAAAGGAATTTGACAGAAAAACGCCCAACTTCATTCTCCATAAGCCTCGTTTCATAGTCACTCCTGGGAAAACTACAATCCAAGAAGCGCAAACTCTGATTCAAACTAGGCTAAGGACTTCTCTTTTCTTCAGGACGCCAATGAAGATGTAAATACAGACCTGAAACGGAATAATGGGCACCTGAGCAGCAAGCCTGAAGCGAGGTTCTCAAATTGCTCCTCTCCGGTATTTATACCATTACTAGCATGATACCATCCCGACGCACTCACCATCTTCGTTTCCAAAAAAAAAGAAAAAATCGACCCCACTCTCATTAAAACTATCATATCATGTGCACATTAATCGCCCTTTCTTTGAAAGCTTTGCAAGCTGATACCCACGCCTCCTGTCACCATGAACACTCCCAAAACCTGGAGTTTTCATCCGTCTCCACATGATGCGTACAAGAGTGATTTGTTCTACCGTAGCAGTGCGCAGATATAATTCGTCCCTCTTCATTTCCTAATTCCAGTACCATATAGAATCGAAAGATCAAAATATATTCACTTTGAATGTAACGTAAGATGAGGGCGATTTATTACGAGAATGGTCACCGTTTAGAACCGTTTACTTTTGATCACAGCAGCAACAACTTGTAACACAATAATGCCAATGCAACGAAACAACAGATCAAAGCACATCTTCACCGAGCAACCGACACCGCACTGCACGTATGCCTTTCCTCCAACATTCCCTTCATAGCTTCTCATCCCCCTTTCAAAGCTAATGTCTCCCTCCCCTCTTCCTTTCCTTTCCGTATTCCTCATGAGATAAAAACTTTTTTTAAATCCGCTATAAAAAACAACGACACGTTTTCGATGCGTTCTGCTCGAAAGATGAAGCACAAAACGGAGACCAACAAAAACAAATACTACCCGTATGGATGAGCAACAAGTGCATAACGAAGGCTTAATTGCAGAAGTGCTGCAATAAAGCTCATCACAGTATAGAGGTACGTAATCACCGGAACTGAGCAAGAGACAAATCAAGCATCGAAAAAGCAACACAAGTGAACACAGTCCATTACCGATAGACAACTCCCTGCCTGCAGCTGTGTCTAGATAAACAGTGACGCAATTGAAAGATCACTTTTTATCTACACCGCGTTATGCTCTTCGTCGCTAAGTTCACTCCACAGATCCCACCAACAAAATATCACCCAATCCTCTCAAACAAAATAGAAAATACCGCGTAGAAAGATAGAGATGATGGGCAGCGGAAACAACTGGCTTAAGTAAAAAGAATGCAGGACTGCCTTTCCACACCAAGAACTATAATGAGCACTNGTCTAGGCATTTTTCTCAACTATATTATACCTCAATGTATCTACCTCAGCTGGCAAAAAACTGCAAAATATTCTTCAAATTTCTATGGCTTTATTTTTTAAAGGGCATTCTAGTTGATTTCTTGTTTCATTTCATTTTTGGCTTGACGCAGCACTTAATACGGAATCCATTCTCTGTGGAATGTAACCTGCTTTTCGATTTGGGACTATGAACTAGGATTAATTTCTTCCTCCGAGACAACCTACTGTCCGCCGGTTACCTTACTCCCTAATGCAATCGCTCCCTCTCACAGTGTTCCTAATTTGCACTGATGAGCGAGTAAAGCGAATAGGTGATGATTTAGAGACCACGTAGGACAGGATACAAAAGTTCCTAGCATCAGACGTTTCTCCACAGCTGTCTGTCGGTCACTTGCCCCACAACCGAACTGCTAGCTAGCAATTCACCAACCATGGCTACAACGTTAAATGAAATTAATCCTAGTTCATAGTCCCAAATCGAAAAGCAGGTTACATTCCACAGAGAATGGATTCCGTATTAAGTGCTGCGTCAAGCCAAAAATGAAATGAAACAAGAAATCAACTAGAATGCCCTTTAAAAAATAAAGCCATAGAAATTTGAAGAATATTTTGCAGTTTTTTGCCAGCTGAGGTAGATACATTGAGGTATAATATAGTTGAGAAAAATGCCTAGACCTGAAGTAATGATTTCACCGTTTAGATGGCACGAATGAAAAGAGCGAAAATTTTTCGATGAAAGAATGGATTGTTCACGTTTGCCCGCTGAGCAGCGATCGTCGGATTCCACTTTAAAAAACAAGCAAACATGTACCATCCTCTCTCAAACTTGGAAAAAATTTCGCCCTTCCCATTAACATCGTCCAAACAGCAGTGATTCTAGGAACAATTTGGATGCATATCTTGAAATTATACGGAACACTGCCCAAGTGCACATAAGTTTGAGTGATGAAACCAGAGAAGCCAAGAACCGCAAATGCCGAAAGAAAAGAAAGGGATTAAGAGCGACAAGATAAACAGACGTTTACAAAACGGGATAAAAGGGGGATGGGCGAATATGGGGTAATGAAAAAGGAAGACAAAAACGAACAGTCGATACCGGTTTTCGGGAAGATGCTACCATGCTTTTTGAAGCTTCTACCTGCTGTTTTCAGCGAGGAAGCACGAGACCACAGTGCGCAAAAGCTGCACCTCTCTGGACTGGTTGAGCATCCGCAGCCAGAAATCCAAATGCTAAAAAATTAATGCCAATGATTTTCTCAAACTATTCTGAAAGCTAAACTTCGCAAGACTTTCTCAAAGATTGGCTAAAAGTTCTCTAGCCTGGATAATACTACCATACTGGGCCATACAAACCCTACAAACTCGACACATACAGACGTCCATCTGTGAATATACAAAATATGAACACATGAACATAGTACGTAAACATGCACACATATATATGCGTTAATCTGTTTATTTACTTATTTGTTTTAGTTAGATATTTAGC
>JAARMF010000646.1:14156-24902 GCA_022844705.1 Toxascaris leonina | reverse complement strand
TATATATATATATATGAACGCTGACGCGTCAAACGCTGACGTCGTGTGTGGTCCGAACCCAATTTGAAAGGGCTATGGGGCCATGAAGCTGTACTTCGACAACGGCATCGCTTTTACTAGTCAACGGTATCGCTTTTACTGGTACTTTTGCGCAAAGGCACGTCCCTGAGCTAAGAATGACACCGATAATGGCCCGTAATGACGACACCAATAATGGCCGCTAATCACGACACTAATAATGACCGGTAATCATGACCGGTAAGCCAATTCCGTTTATTGTTCTCCAGCTCACGCCGCAGTGGAATTGAAATTGTTCGCTGCTTCGCGATATACTACCTTAATGCATATTCTCATTAATAAAAAAAAACCCCGCCAAATCAAACTACGCAGGGAAGAACGATGACAGAAGTGCGCAGATTCGAACAAGCAGCCGAAGAGACTTCCAGCTAAATTCTACTTATCTTGCTCCATATCACACACTGGTGAAAAATGCCACACGTGAGATAATATGAAAATTGCAAACTAAGGTAAAACTTTGCAATATAACTGGAAGAAACGATGTAAAAGACTGACACTGTCGACGCCTTGAAGTCTCTCCATCATCACGTCGATTCCCCACTCAATATCTGTCAGCACCATCGGGCTGCTACGATCAATGACACAGACACCGACAAACGTGATAAACCATTTTGTGTGCTGAATGCAGCTAATTATTTCCGCAAAAAAATTTTGGATTAGCAATCTCTTTTCACAACTCCGTGGCATAAAACAACAACAAAAGCACCTAAATAAAGGAAAAAGAAATTCATTCAGTCTAGCGCAAAAACTCATATGGTGCCTACCAAACAAAAAGTGAGGAGAACCTTATGAATTCCTTCAAAAAATTGCTAAGCAAATCTACCGTTTAAGTGGAATCGGGATAAAACGCCTTTCGAAGATGATAAGCGCGAACTCCGAATACCTCATTGTGTAAAACTGACCGTTGAAACAAATAATCACATCGCATCGAATTCATTTATTTTTGAACAAATGACCTTACTCTGATCATGATGCGTCGCACATCCTGCATGATCGCTGCATCTATCTCGTCGGCCTTTCCCGGAAAGACAGTCGACCAGTGGATCAGCTCTTCGATAAAGCGTTTGCCCAATTGCAGCTGTCTGTCGCATTCATCCAAGCAAACTTGCTCGAATGGAAGCGATTTCGACTCCAACTGTATCAGGCTCGCGTAAACTGGCAGAAAAAGAGACCTGGCATCTGCTCCTCGGTCGCTCATTTTGTAAATGCTGCAGTTAACCTCAAATAAGTGATATGAAAATCGAAACATCCTTAAGTGGAACGTTAAGAGATCAAAATTCAGCAAATAAGTCTCATATTCTGAGCGATCGAAAGCTTAAAATTAAAGTTTCCGCTAGAAATTTCATAGCGCTACAAATATTTATCTTTAGTAATCAAGACTTATCAATTTTTTGCAAAAAGCGAATTAAATCAAATTCTATGCATTTCTTCACATCCGTCAAAAAATGTCCGCAGTTAAAACAATGTCGGAAACAATTTATCTTCCGTAATTACGGAACGCGCGAAATAATATGGACTTAAAAATAGGATAAAAACTAATTTCTAACAACTTTCCAAGTACAGACAAAGTAGAAAAACGACTCAGTCCTCAAAAGGAAGATCTCAGATATCGGATGTTTAATTTGAAGTTCAAGGGGGGATCGAACTAGGAGTTAAGAATGGTCCAAGTGCACCGAAAATTGAAATGATTACATTTTCGAGCGCGGTGTGGGAATCTGACGAGCTTTTCTGGATGAAGCTTTAATTGGATCCCTCCGCAAAGCTCTTAGTTACGTACCAAGAAGGAAGGAGAGATAGAGATGCTGAATTTCGGTCAAGAAAATGTCAAATTTGAACTCAACATCTTCGAAAACTCAATCTCACTCTTTTTCAAATAAACACCTTTATTCGCTTCCCGTCACAAGCAAGACAATGGATAAAGTTAATTTGGAGCAAGTTTTCGACGTTTATGCGAATGGAGAGCCACTCGACAAAAATAAATAGAGGATTTCTAATCGAAGTCTGATGCAAACAATCCCAGAAAGCTAACCACGATGATGAATACCCAACATCAGTAAGACCTAAAAAGGAAAACATCCCACATGCCACCAACACCACATGAACCGCCAATACACCTGCACAGTTGCAAGATCAACCGCAATCCCCGAGACATCGCACAGACTAACTGCAATCAATCCACTGCAGATCCCCTTAAAAATCCCGACTGTGCCTGACAACTAAAACTCAACTTGCCGAAGACAAGGATGGATATCTTTATGCTACAATTTTTGTGGAAACGAACATCCACAGTCGAAAAAAAAGGCGGAAAGAGTAATTTAGTGGGTGGAACTTTTGTAGACGGAACAAAGTAAGCCATAACTTCGAACGCTTTGAACCAAATCAATTATAAGAGGGAGTCGCAGCGAGCTGAAGTAACCTGAAGTAGCACGTCTTGCTCGCGAAAAAATCAGCATAATAGCCGCAAGGTTAAGGAACCTTAGCGGGTAATTTAAATTTGGTGAGTGAAAACGCTAGCAACTGCAAAATCTCAGTTTCGTCTGAAGGCCAGAATGGTTGTTGACGGCGCAGGTTATCGATGCTATGTGGGAGGGGGCAGTAAAGGCGTCTTTGCCGATAGGGTTAGAGTTTCGAATTTTTCAAAAGCATCATTCCTCGTGTTCCTGTTGGTCGAAAATCGCATTGGTGATACCAGATCAGAGCAGCTCATTCCTGCGTAGTATTCAGATCTGCGCACCAGGCGAATCGGACTTGCAGGGACAGACAGAATCTCCTGTGTTTGGTGGGTTTCAAATACGATGTTCGCTATGGTAATACTTGTGCATTAGCATCGTCTGTTACGTCTGCCATAACTGATGTGACATGCATCGGCTTTCATCACGCTGGTATTTTTGATTCAAAGACCAGCGTTTTTGGCAATTTTTGCCTAGAAGTCCAGATATTAGCGCGCTTTACACCCTTTGTGAGAAGGGGGAGGGGGGAGGAGGGGAGGGGGGTAGGGAAGGGTATTGTATAATATTTATTTGTATCAGCGCCACTAAAGCAATGCACACAATCGCCCTTTACTGCAATGCGCTCGTAAGGTTCGTTCGCCACCAAGCCGATCTTGGCGGTGTGCTAATGATGAAGCGCCTGGGCTTGCGATCTCTCTCTTTGTTTCCCTCACTTCCTCCCTTCCTCTTGCTTTGCATGCATAGTTGCCCGAGAATACAGTCGGTAAATTGCTCATCGGTTACTTATGCTTTTTTATTCCTCTCTGGTGATTCAAATGCTTCTCGTTAGGAAGTTCCAAATGCAGCCTGTCATATGCGTAATAGAAATTTTGTCTGCAATGCTAAAAACTAATTATCCAAGTTTAAGGGCTGCGTACAATTATCAAACGCGCCAACTCGGGTAGCTCCGCTGCTGAACGCATGGAGCAATTGGTATTGGACGTACTGAGTGACATTGCTGGAGCGCAAGTGACGGGCCGGCGGACGGATCGGTGGCCGTAGGCGGGTCAGTGGACGAATCGATGGCGGTGAGCGAGTCAGTGGACTGGTCGGTGGCCGTGAAATATTCGGGGACGAGTCGGTGGCCGGACCAGGATGCGGACGTTGGAGCGGTGACCCACTGCGAGCGAAGCGCGACCGACGTTCGAAGGTAGCGGTCTAGGCGTCAAGCTGACCGATAACGTTGGCGTGCACGGGAGGCAGCAGATCGGACGACAGCGAGCAACAACTGCACGCTTTCCTTGTGATACCCCTTATCTCCCTTTGTTTCTGACCTTTAGAGATTCAGTATATATTGCTGATTTCCTCCCAAAAAAAAGGGAAGAAGTCTTCACATGGAAATTTGAATGCCTTTGAAGTTCACTGTTCCCTCAAGCTCTCTTTCTAGTCTTTAAATTCTTCACTGTTGTCATTCCTTTACTGAAGCTTTTTTTTTTTTGTAAAACTTAGAGCCGTGTGTCCCCGCCAAGTGGGTACCTTGTCGTGGAGCGGGAGCTTGAGCAGTCTGATTAGGCGGTGTTGCCCGTCTGTCGTCAGAGATGTTAGACTGAGTCTAAACCTCACAAAAGCGCCCTCCGTCAAATCAAGATGAAGGTGGAAGGCACACGTCATGGTCCATCTAGCCAGTTGGTGAGGCGCCATCCTTAGGTTACAATCGCGTTAATAATGGTAAAAATAAACGGGCTCCAGTGCCCTGCGCCTTAAGCAACCTAGTCAGCTACGCCGGCTGATCGGTCGGCGGTTGGTGAGAAGCTAGTAAGAATCCCAGATGCCACAGCTGGCGTACCTAAAAGACTCGACCTCTCGCTATTCATGTACGACTGCAGGGACTTAATGAGGGAAGGCGCTCTGTCTCTTCTGTACATAGAAAATTAGAAAATAAGACGCGATTTACTTGGTCTTTGCGAAGTAAGAAGAAGGGATGATCCTGTAGCAACATGGCAGAACGGCGATGCGATACTCCTCGGCCGAGGTGAAGGAGGAAACAACGGACGGGGAATCGGTTTTATCGTCCGGAAAAAGTGGGGTCCAAAAATTGCTTTCTGCTAACTGCACTCCAGTCGCGGTGGCGCTCTCGTCTTAAATCTAAACGGAAAAGCAACTCTCAAGGTCGTACGGATGTAGGCCCCAACTTCAGAAAGTGAAAACAAAGGGACTGAAAAATTCTATGAATGCCTAAGATTGGCAAAGACAGCCAATCCCAGTTACACCATTATCGTAGGAGACGTAAACGCAAAGCTAGGCAGTGGTGACTGAAACCAAGACAGATAGCGCGTAGCCGTGATAGCAGAAACCTCGGGATATTATATCGGAAACAGCTAGTTCAGGACGAAACCTTCACGCAGATGGACATGAATATTACTCAATGTGGGAACGAAGTCAATCGATTTCATCCGAACAAAAAAACAGATGGTTTCTTCGCAACGTAACGATGTTCCACTCTTCAACATCAGCAGTGAAGACAGACTGTTACGAGCGAAAGTGCACCTCGATTTGAAGGTGACTCCACGGAGAAACAGAAGAAGGGCATTACGCCTTATCGTCAGGGATGGAAAGATTTTAGCCGAAGTACAACGTTGCAAGTGGGAGCTTGTGGGAAGGTAAACACTGATTGTTAATCGTTCATGAATCAACTAAGTGAAGTTATTAAAAAGGCAGAATCAAAGCATAAGGCAGAAAAATGAATATCAAACGTTACGCGTTTTTTCAAAAAAAAAAAAGAAAGAGACAAAACCTGCACCCTTGATTACTCTATTCTCAATAAACAAATAAGAACCCGACTCACCGAAGATATCCGAAAATACCTCGAAATACGCCTACTGGAAAATGTCGAGGAGAATAAAAGTCTGAAAGAGTGTAAAAGAAGTCCGGCTAGAAGCAGCGTCATTGTCCCGGAAGATGAAGGAATAGAGAGGATAATAAATGGCAAAGGCATGGAAAAGATCTGCAAAGAATTTTACACTCACTTTTTCACTTCTCACGTCGAAGTACTGGTACCGCAACTCAGTGAAAGATACTCTACTATTCCACCGGTAAGAGTAAGCGAAGTGCATTATGCTCTATCAAAAGTGGAAAACAGTAAAACTCCCGGTCTAGGCAGAATCTCGGTGAAGACGTTGAACATTGTCTATGGAGAGCGTTGGCAGAGCGATTCAACAGATGCATCAAAATCGGTGATATCCCGGATGCTTCGAGAAAATGAAAAACCACACTACTCCACAAGAAAGACGATAAAGAGGATGTCAAGAATTATAGATCAATATGTCTTTTGCCGCATCCTTATAAACTGTTCGATAAGATCACCACTAACTGCTTGACCACAGCGTTAGATGAACAACAACCACGCGAGCAGGGCCGGCTTCCGAAAGCATAACACAAGCGATCACATCTTCGCCTTAACCCAGCTGTTTGAAAGGAGCCTCGAATACAATATTCCACTTTCATTAGTCTTTGTAGACTTTGAAAATGCGGTTGACAATGTGGATGTCAATGCCGTACTTGAAGCGCTAAAGGACCAAGGAATCCACCTACGTTACGTCAAATTACTTCAAGCAGCGCTAAAACATAACTTCACTTGTGATATCCTCTCTAATAGTTAATTGCAAATTCCAGTCTGCAAAGGGGTCAAGTCAGGCGATACAATATCTCCAAAGCTATTCTCTCTTTGACTCGAAATGGTGATGCGAAAGCTAGACTGGACAGAGGATATTACAACTGATGGCGATAAATCAAACCACCTGAGGTTCGCCGATGACATTGTCCCCATAGGCAGTTCAACGGAAAAGCTACAAAGAATGTTGCCGGAATTGGACAAGGAAGGTGCAAAAATAGATCTGAATGTCAACAAAACTAAAACCAAGTTCATGAAACGAAAAGATTTGCCTTGCGATGGAATAAGACAGCGAAGAATATATCGAAGTGGAAAGCTATGTCTACTTGGGGTAGGCGGTCACGATGGACAATAGCCTGGAGAAGGAAGTCTCTAGAAGACAGAGCGCTTCTTGGGGTATATGTGAAGAAATATCTGATATCCTAAAATGGAAACTTGAGTGAGAAACAAAAACGAAGTTATTCAATTGTGCGGTCTTGAAAGCAATGATATACGACAGCGAGACATGGGTGTTGACAACTGCGGAGGAGAGGCGATTGCAAATAACGCAACGCGCAATGGAGAGGTAGATGCTCGGAATATCTCTTCGAAATAATTTGAAAAGTGGAGAAATGATATAGAGATCATTGCTTAAAGACGGGGTGTTTGAAAGCTGGACAAACAAGCCACCCTGGCTCACGTTGCACGCATAACGGACAATAGATGGAGTGCCAGAATATTGAAATGGTATTCAAGAGATCGCAAAAGACCCAAAGGAAGACCATCATGAAGATGGAAAGATTTTATCAAAAGTAAGGCTGGGCAGACATGGAGAAGAACAGCTGGAGACAGATACTGTAGCAAGGAGAGCACGCTGATTACCACCTTCTATCGTTCTGAGGTCAGACCCATTTTTACGAAGAACAGATACAATGACAAGAACCGAAATCGCTTCCAATACAAATGTCTAATACACACATTTTTAAATGACTTCGTTACTACGTTGCCTCCTTCAAGTAGAGAGCAGAACACATGCAATATCCAACGTTCTTTAAATGGCCTACTGCTTCGAGTTTACCTTATTACTTGGTGTTCATCGGTTTGTTTACCTCATTTGCAATTTTACTGCACATAAATCATCACCTCAGTTTCATGCCGGAAGAGAGAGGGAGGAAATTGTGTCGAGATAATTCGCTTAAAAATGGAGAAACATACTCGGCATTTCCCCAAAATTTTGAACTCTCCTCGTAACTTGAAGTACATTTTTACATTTTGAGTGTTTTGACTATGGATAGGCAGTCCAGTTATCGCTCTAATATCATTTTGTTCTGACAACATGTCATCTAATTGTTGTTTGCAGACCTGCTGACTGCACGGTTTCTTTGCGAGTAAAGATTTCACGCACATACATAGTGCAAGCTCACTAATGATGTTCAAAGAGGAGTTGAAATTTCGATTCACGCCCGCCATGCTCTTCTTTATGAGTTCATATTCGGGTATTCTGCGATTGAAGCATACCGCTTCATCTGTCGTGCCTTAATTGGGAACACCGTTAGTGAATTCACTTTCCAACTTTGGCCATTCCGCTTCCGTTCGGCGAATTCAAACATTTCCCTTCAGTCTTGATCAGGACGACACGACCACTTCCCGAGATCGATCTGGACCATTTGCAGCACCTTGCAAAAGTTGGTACGCATGAAACCACACATTCATTGATGAGCACGCTCGGATGTTCCTATGTTTCCACCATGAAAGCTGTTCACGAGCTTGTAAACGTCCCAAAGTTTGATCTGTGGGCATCAGACGAACTGTTGAAGAATCCTCGATTTACTTGTGCGACCGTGTACTCACGGAAGATCCCGAATGGCCACAGCCCAAGCCAAGAAATAATTTCCATCCAAAGGAGTGACGACTAGTACCCGATGGGGTATCCCCCCGGGTTCATCATAACCAGCTGCTCCCGGGCAACAGTATCGTGGCGGCGTAACTCTACTGTCAACAGCTACAGCGCCTTGCTCACAAATTCGCAGAACTGCGTCCGCAACTGAATAAAACTCTGCAAGCAGACTTGGCCTGTTAAACCTTCCTGAGAAATCTTACCACATCCCCCATACAGCCTAGATTAAGTTCTCTTGGGCTACCACCTTTCGGATCTCTCAGCAGTCACCTGGCAAATAAAAAGTTCGACGATCATCAGAATCTCGTAGAACTGATTCCACTCGCATCCATTCGACTTGTACAGAAGAGGAATTGAGTCCATTCTACAGCGTTAGTAAAAAAAAAACAATCAGCAGTAAGGCCAATGTCCACTGGACCGGAACCGTTTCGTCTTTTAAATGGAGTGGCTTCCTTTTTGAGAAGCCCAACACCTCCTTTTACAACTCAATATTTTAAAGATCAATGAAACACCCAGTCTCAATCGTTTCCGCGAGTACGTTTACACACAATAATAGGGCAACATTCGACAGTCAAAAAGCTTCATTACCCGTAACCAGGCTGGTATATGGCGGGAACGTGAGCAAATGGCCGAAGTAGTAGCGTCATGCCAGCCGCGGGCGCCATAGTACTTCCTTACTTCCCTACCATACTTGTCACCTGCATTACTTCATTGAATGTGTAGTCGGCTGACAAATCTCAGCCTTAAATTTGCATCCACTGGGGAGCCTATTTGTAGGGCGAGCCCGACAGAGGAGTCTTTACTTAGAAATCCTCCAAATCACTCTTCATGCAAGTGCTATGCTCACTCTCGAGAATCCTTTATCGCTCGACAAAAGTGATCTATTCGAAATAAAATTGGCTGTTGCAATGTGCTCTCGCAAAGGACGCAGAGGTCCTAAACACCTAGCTGGTGAAAATACTTCCGGTTACGCAGTAAGGTTAAGCTTTATGTGTTCTTCATTCGCATGCTGTCAAGCCTCAACGTGGAGCACAGTTAATCGGCGCTTGAAAAATCGCTCCAAATTCAGTGTGCTTGAATACCATATCCAATTGGATTCGCTTGTACATGGATCGTCGGCGCCTTCTAGTGACTGTTTGAAATGTTTTCCGCTTGTATTTGCTGTGCACGCACGTATTTGTCAGTTGACCGACACAGTACAAACCACGAACAACATGTTGGGAATAATCTTCCAGTGCGTGCTGATGCAGAGGACAATTATGCGCTCATTACACTGCAGGTAATCGCATCACCGGCTCTTGTCGCAGTGGCTCTTTGATCAAGTACTCTATGTAGCCCACTCGGAGAAACTATCGCTACATATGACCGGCATGCTGACCACGGGTAGGGTTGTCTGTGTGACCATGGGAAGGGTCATCTGCGGAACCGCGGGTACGGCTGTCCCTACGACAATCTGTTGATCCAAATGCCAATGACACCTTCAAATCGTTTGATATGTTAAATGCACTCTCCGCGCTGGCTGCGCAACACAAATGGAAACACCGATATGAAATGTGTTCGAAAAGAAACTGCTTGGAACGCACAACAGTTGGATATTTTAATGTCTTTTTTCAACAACGTCGATGAGAAGCGCGAAATAAATAATTGTATAAAAATTCTGAATAAGAATAATCGAGTAACTGAAACGAGTTATATCGATGAAATAAAAGCATTTCCTCGTGTAAACTGCTGAAGCTAGACGTTGATTACAAGGCCTTTGTCAATTCGGGCACTGCTTGAAAGAGATCAGCTTTCAGTCCAAAGTCGGCAATCTGAAACAAACATAAACTTCTGTTTGCCTTCAAACTACACACGAAGCAATCAAGTAGAGTTACGGAGGACTCGATGACAATCGGTTAAAAAACGTACCGTGTATTCCCTTCACCAGGGTTGCGCAAATTAAAGCAGTCTTCACCTAAACAGACATAAGATGTTTTCCAGCGCACCAATGTAAAATTTCTACTCATATATTATAAACAGATGCTTCGTATGATGTGAGATGGTTCGTTTCCCGGCCCTTTGCTGAAATAATGGTCCCACGAACAGCATTGAGGACAACTAGTTCAGATCTGTAAGTCCAAACGGAATGATCCAAATTTCCTAGCCAATACAACTACCTTCAAGCCATATCTTCGACAAAACGACGGAGATACCGTGACCCCTCCAATCAGATCGACATGGCAAACATCAACGCATTTATTTTTTCAGGTTGATGTCGACAGGCTTTGCCATTAAATTTTGAAGAGTCAGAACAACCTGGAAAATGGGAGCATCAGCGTCTTTATTGATAGCGACGATCACCTTGCTGTCTTTCATTCCAGCAACATGCTGAATGGCTCCACTGATTCCAACGGCGATATAGAGTTCCTAAACAATAAATCGCTGAGAACACTTTGCAAGAGAGGTAATGCGAACAATGAAGCTCAAACTGAAGTCAGTTGGATCTAATCAGACGGCAAGTCTCTAGCATTCAGAAATTTTTTGAAAACACGAGTTGAACTTTTCATTTCAATCGCAAATAAATGCGAAAATTCTGATGAGAAAAAAAAGCTATCTTCCTCACGAAATGACAACATGAGATTCAGTAAAAATGGTTCATAAATTTATTTAAAACATAATCGTCGCTCAAGCAAACTGTACGAATTTCCTCCCCC
>JAARMF010000645.1:56039-73946 GCA_022844705.1 Toxascaris leonina | reverse complement strand
GTTTCTCGATATATTCTGAATACTGTAACAATAGGCCAGTGTCATGCGCCGAACTTGCAGCATTGAGCGAAAAACCGCATTACCATGAATTCTTCGAGGTGGCGATTTCATTTCGCAATATATTACCTTCTTATCACTGTTGCAACCAATAAGTCATCGTCTTTCTTAGTTAGGGAAAAACGAAAAGTTATTTGAAATGTCCTTATATATTAAACAGCGAATTGCTGTCATAAACTTTGAAGATTCTAAAAGAGGTGAAGAGAGGCTTTTGAATCGAAAGGATACGACTGACTGCCCAAACCTCATAAACGGGCAATTTTCTCGTCACGCTGCACTCGTTTTATTCGAAAATCTTCACTCTTATCGTATAAAATCTAGCACTAAACTGCCAAAGGGTTCAATTATTCTTTCAGAAAGAAATTCAATCGTCCTTACTTCCTGCACATTTTCTGTGTAATTTCTTTCGATGATAAAGAAATCTTTGAAATATGAAGATAGCTATTATTACTATCCAACCATCCTCTCTTCCGCCACTGCTATCGAGAATTAAAGGTTCTATGGAGATGCTTCATTTAGGGCATCAAAGACATTCATAAACAAACAATGAGAGCAAATTGAAACTAGAATGACGTCAAATGACGTCACTCATAAGCAGGGTTCGTCACTGAGAGATTCACATGGGCTCAACGAACCTATTTTTTGAGAACACTTCGCAATTCAATGCTTTTATCTCTTTTATTTCTCAAAGAAAGAAAAACTTTTCACATCCCCTCTTCCCAGTAAATATTCGTTATGATGTTCTAATATTTCTTGTAATTCCGTTATCCCTCTTTGTGACCATTGCATTTAGGCATGTCGACTACTTCGAGGAATGCCGAAGTTATCGCTAGAAGGTTTCTTGTTAACGCCAGTTCAAAGGATATGCAGATATCCGCTTCAATTAGCCGAACTATTAAAGGCAACGCCAGTATCGCATCTCGATCGTGAACCCATTCAGGTATCGTACTCGGCTCATTTATTCATTGCTGTAAATGCTTTAAGCTTCATATTACATTCCGATGAGTTCAGAAGTTGAATGAATGAGACGATGACTAAACAGAAAAATTGTACTGATCTGTGTGAAAAACCTTCAAAGGCATTTATGTCGCTATAATTATTATCGAGTTCCATTCTGTGTTCCTAGCATGGTATATGTGGTGCAGCTGCCATTGGAAAATGAATTGAATGTGGGTTTTCCTCTCTTTTGTGGTCTTCCAGCTGAGAGATGAAACAGCGTGGGGTAAAGTTGGCTTAGGTGTGAATTAATCCCTCTCACTCCGCCTTCCACCTCCTTTCTTTACGCCCCCCTCATTCGTGAAGGAAGGGCTCGAAATTTGAAAGAATTGCTTGGTGCAGTGCAACACTTGGTTGCATTTACATGATATTATATTTGCACCCATATGTTAAGAGCGGACGGGAGAGAAGGGGAGAAGAAAGTGAAGTGCAGTGCAAGGGAAAGCCTTTGGTAATAAGATGAACAGCTCCGAAACGACGGGATTAGAGGTCGCCTGCTGGGGTCACGGAATGGTTAAGAAGAGAGAAGTTGCTAAAAAGAGATGAATTGAAATCTTATGCTTAGTGTTTTTGGAAAAAGCCTCTCCATACCTCTGCATCAACAGCCTTAGCCAAACAAATTTAATAAATTCTCTCACTTAAACGAAGGCTAAACTGTGGATATTAATTGGAAATGTATGTGTCTTCGCACTGCAATATACAAGTAATAGTACTTCGAGAGAATGTGCCTAAAAATACTTTATTCCTATTGAGTTGATGCATGAAATTTTCTAGATCCCTTATATTGATGCATACGACACGTAATGACGGCGATGCGAAAGTATTTAGTCCCTGTTGGCAAAATTCATAGTTATTTATGTTCGTCTAACTATCAGGTATATGCACTTAGTATCAAGAGATGGAATTCGGCGAAATATAGATGCCGGAAATTTCAACTTGCATAGAAGGAATGTGTTTGCAAAGTGATTGAATTTTAGTATGGATTTTAATTATTTATTGAAGGCTGCGGCAACAGCAATGAAAACTGTTGCTGCGTTGATCAACGAGAAGAAACGCCGTCTGGAGAGTCTTCAGAAGATCGCTCTTTGGCAACGAAATGTTGAAGGATGGCGGGTAATAATATTTTAGGGCTTAAAAAAATAATCAAACAGTAGAGAGAAAGGCTAGTGAAAATTTGATGTTTGTAGTCACGTGGTTAGGCTGCTCATATCTAAACACGAAGAAAAATGTGCATCGGAGCTATGCGAAAGGAGATGGAGTAAAAGCTTTTTTGGAAGAGGGTTTGTGTTGGGGAAAGGCTTTTAATGGGTATGTGAGAAAGGAGAATCCAAAGGCTGTCTAAGATCGCTATCCCTTATCCCCAATATGTCCCCTCTGCTCCTTGAAAGCTGTTGCTAATCATTTTATTAATATTTCCATACGAATACAAATCCAGAAAATTTAAATTGTAGCCTTATAGATTTTTTCCTTACTGATCCACGTGATAATATCGATCGGTTGGGATCACTTGACCCAACCATTTGTTGGCGAATTTCAAAGAGCACTGGTGGCGAGTGCGCAACCGTATAGCCAATTTTTGCTTGAAATTGATCGCGAAATGTTTGCTTACGAAACAGTGAACATAGCTATGTTTTATCCTTGTATTAAACAATGGAACTATAGCAATACTAAACATTGCTTCTGCCTGTTCTGTTGTCTATTAACATAAGTGATTTCCGATTGCTTTTTTTTCTTGAGCGCTATCCAACTTCCGGTTACTGAGTTATGCAAATTCTAACTCAATACAAATTGGACATATATTGTGCAAATGACCACGGTGATATACTTTAGTGAAATATTCCGTCTAAATATTAATAACGAGATAACTAATATGATATGATCAGTTTAACTTTCCAACTGATGCAATCAGTAAAATGTTGTACAGTATTTCTGAGCATTTATTAATGAATATCCTCGTCTAGGTAAAAGCACCTCAACTTTCAATTTATTATGTGACTATTATGCAAAACTGGTGCGTCGATCGGCTGATATTGAGTTCTCTTTTACTTTTTACATTTGTGGGATTTTAGGCAAATTTAGGCAAAATTATTTATTGGTTTTTACGAGGATACAAACAACGACTGCATGGAAAAAATGCTCGCTGATGTGAAAATGTTTAGGGACCGGATCTGGTCGAGACGAATTGTCGTATGGTACATAGTGGTGAGGTATCATGTCGATGTGTGAGCGACGGTTCAATTCTCTGGCATAAGGATGTGCTGTTGTTCCTCTTCGATCAGTCGCTAATCATTTGTAAGAAGGATATTATCAAGAAGAATCATTATCTGTTCCGCGATCGGATTTCCCTCAATTCGGCCACATTCATTGATTGTCCTGATGGCAAAGGTGTCTTTTTTTCTCTCAATTTGAAGCTGATGTTTTCAATGGGACATCACGAGTGGATCTCTTTCAAAGGAATCTGAAGTGTTCTTACTGAGCTATCTTTTCATTGGTGCCATTGTACTCATTGACACTGATGTTGTATTCCCCATTCTCTGCTACATTCGTTACTCTTCGTTTTCACTTCAATATGTAGGGAAAGGGGGAGGGGAAGGGTTTAAAATAGGAAGGGACGTCGAGATCATCCCCTCCCCGTCGTCACTTCTTGTCTGGTCGTTGGTGTCGACTTCAAGGCCTGTGAAAGTTATAAGATTTAGTTTTTCTTTCAAAAATTAGTAAAGGCTGAGTCGCAGAATGCGTTCCACTACATTGAAGCGAGAGAGGCGAAGAAGTGGTAAGTGCTGTGATGGAATGGAGGGTGGGGGGGGGGGGGGGGGAGCTGTTGTGTCGGAGGCAAAAGAAAGCCAAGGTCTGCGTCTGTCTTCATTGCCAAAAAGGTGTCTATCCATCGCCGAACTGATTTTACTCACACCTTTATTATTAGCAAAGCTTGTTCTCATGCTTGATGGTTCTTGCAAGCATAAAATTGAAAGCAGTGTTGTGAAGAGACTGGAGGTTTGAGGAAGGGAAAATATCTTCATGCAATGTTTTTATTCTGTCCTTATCAATAATGCAATGGGCCACTAGCGGATTTGGGCAAGAAATTGTTTGCAGAATATAAAGAAAGCAGTTTTCGCAAACGTTATTTTCTGCATATTTTGCAGATATGTCTTTTGGGATAACGCTAAGGAATTCATGGAAGTTGGTGACAACAGGTAGGGAGTTGATATTTTCGTGTCGTGATAAGGCGTCGAAAGCCGAATGGGCAGAGCATATGCGACGACGTACCGCTTGTTCACCGCCGACACAAGACGAACGCCGACTCGTTCATGATACTCTTTCTCGTGCATCACGTACGTTTCTCTATGCTTCAGATGCTTCAGAAAGAGTTTTTTTTTCTTTACAAATACACTCTTTTAACAAGTTAATGAGCAATAATTTTAGCAAGTAATAAAGGTGGAACACAAATATACATAATCCTTTTGCATTTTCATACCTACGAAAATATGTGGGAGAGTATTGCATGGAGGAAGTGGAGGAATATGATGCACAAGCAACAGCAGTGCTTTTTTCTTATTATTCTAGATACAGCGAAAAGCTTAAAATATAGTTGTTTCACTTTCTGCTCATTGTTGTTTGCTTTTGGCGACATTGAGTGGACTTCTCCTTACATTTGAAAGAGGTATCCTCCTCTTCCCTCTATTCCTCTTCTCCCTCATACTCCCCTCCTCCTCCTTTCCTTCCCTCTTCCTCATCCCCATCCGAGCCATTCATTGTTATTGTATCGTTGAATATGATAATGAGTTATTTCTATTAATTTGGAGTGTCATGTATTGTCGTTACAGCCTGCTAAAATTTGCAATAGAAGTAAAACTTACCCATACAACAAAACGTTGTGTCTCAATATCTCTCTACGTCAAGGTCTTTGAAAATCAATAATTTACGGAACTTTTTGTTGTAATAGAATATTTGCTGTTTTTCTATTGCTTGTTGGTCTTTTTTTCTCTGTAGAGAGGCAATCCCCGATAATTCTTTCAGCACACCTTTTATTGCAGCTCACAATCTTAAACACTTCACCAAGAGTATATGAACTAAGTCTTGGCTATTTCGCATTATAAACATGACTACGGTACTTTAGGTATTACATGAGTAACTACTTTCGTGATTGTGGACGTTGTATCCACTAGTGTTCTTTTTTTATAGAAAATGTCATAAGTGATGTAGAATGGTGAATATTCTAGGAAAGAGTTTTTTTTTTGCAATTGGTTTTTGAGTGTAATATTCGTAAATGCATAAATATGTATAAATATCTATAACTGCCGCTATGCCATGAAAAATAACAAATAACTTTACACTTGCCCAGGTTATTCTTTAATGTGAGGAAACTTTAATTGATTAAGATTTTATGAAGCTTTATGAAGCTACTCCAGCCCACAGCTTATCGTCATAAAATTCTACTGAAGAAAGAGTTTATGTCAGTAGAGCTTATAGCGCTTAAAAACTTTTATTTTTGTATGTATCCGAAAGAAGCAGAAACGATTCGATTATAATTTACATATAGAGATTTGCATTTGAGACTTCTATTTGAGCGAAGTTTCCGCTGTCTACACATGTGTTATTCGTGAGAAACTTTAAGAAGAGACGATGTGAATTGCGAAATACGATAGGCATCTCCTTCTATCGTTCGATTCATCCATCGTATCGAATATCAAATGTTTGTGACTTTGAATAAATTTCAGATGGCAAACTTGATATGAACGCATTATTGGATGGAAAAGCTCGTTTCTCGTGGAAGAAGAATAAATATTAGATGTCGAAGAATGAGATGATAAAATTCTATGACATTGTTAATATTAAATCAGGGTTATATTCGCCTTCAATGCTGGTTGTTGTTTTATTTTTTGTTTGCTTTTTGATTGATATATAGTACAATACGATTGATTGTACATAAGTGGTTGGTTATGCTCTGTGATGATTCGCAGTGTTGCACTGCCACGTATGTGTTTATTGGATTTGAATTCTTCAAGAGATACAAATTATTTCGCTTCACTCACCGTTTTTTTCTTTGCTTTTTCTCTCTTTTTTTTGCGAAATTCGCAAATACTCTTCTTGCAAAATTCGAAGTAATACGCATTGAAGATAGACACAAAATATGTGATATAGATGAAAGTACTGCAAGAAAAATTCTCATAGTTTTTTTAACCGTCGACGGTGAATAAGTTTGAAACGTTGAGTCATTCCGAAGTATAGTCAATAAAAGGTGAAAAGTTATTATGTTGTTCGATGCTAAACGACTGATGAAATTAATTTTCTGCTATTTATTTATTAAATAAAATTGTTTTTCTGATGATTTTTATCACAAATTACTCGTGAAATTTTCTTATTCGCTATTTATAATGTGAAAAATAAATGATTTTATCAAATTTATTGTTCATTTACCCTCTTTTAGTTCTAAATTTTTAATAGACGTTTAATTCTTCAGTTGAATAAATAAATAAGTTTTTTTATTAGTTCAGAAATTATTTCATTCATTTTCGGATGGTGACAATGTTAAATTAAATACTTGCGACCAATTTTTTCATGAATTTTTTCGAGAATTTAAAATCAGATGAAGAGCGTTTCCACAATTTTTTTTGTTTTGTCATCGGTATTTAGCTTCTTAGATTCATTCATTTTGTGCTGAGATATCAAAACAGTTGGGATTTATTCGGTGGAACGATGCATATGGCTATATTTTGCACTACCGTAATCTGGTGAATTATAACCCACTTCAGTTATTGGCCTACCTGGTCACGCAACCGCTTGTCTTGCTTCATAATAGTCGTGTTAATTATTGTAGGTATTTACTGACATTGCAATCCTACAGTATACCTCGCAACGCATTATGTTATAGTATCAGTGAGCAGTACAGTACAGTACTCTGATCACCCCAATGTAGCTTTTCAAATAATAGCTGAAATGTTTCTTCAGCTCATACTCCCAAAGTTCTCAACTTAGTAGTGTCCTGACACATAAGGTTTACTCGACTGAAGGTCCACATTTCGTTTATTATCGAATAATGGATGAAATCCTCACTGATCAGAAAAAAATAACGGAATGGAAGGCAAGCAATGTGAGGAGAGTATTGAAGGCAATTAGAGAGATCATTGACACTATATCGAGGAGAGCGAAGAATCGATGCCATATATTCTTATCGTGCTCGGAATCCCTCATTTCCAAACAATGCTTGACGATTATATGCAACATCATCGCCAAATCGTTTTGTTTATCAATTGCCTATAAACATCATAGGTGGATTTTAAATGAATTGCAAGTATAATATTAACGATGTGAATGACTTACGGGTATTAACCGACTGTTCCCATAAAGAAAAAAAGAAGGAAGATAAGGAAGCGAAGGCATGAGAAGGAGGGGGTGAGAGGGTTGGGGAGGGTTGGGGGAGTAGGCGGTGCTTCGAAGGCGTGCAGCGGTTGATATGTCGGACAAATGTTGATCTCTGTTGCGAATTCATTTGACGGTTTCAATGTTGTGCAATAATTAAGGAGTAGGGCAATATAGCCAATATTCCACCCAACCTCAGTGATCATTCTAGACGATTGCAGAAGCGGTCGTTTCGTTTGATCACCACCATTACACATCACCTTCACATCGTCATCATCAACAAGTCTGCGAATCCAATTCGGTGGTCGCCGAGCATAGCTAAGTGCGCGTTCATTCCAAAACATTATACCCACCGATAAGAACATCGCCGTAATCGAAATCAAAGTCTCAAGTAGTACATAACGACCTTAATTAAGCTCATGTACTATTTAGCAACTCTATTTGATGAATTTTTTGCTCGTGTCATATAAAATAAAAATGGAAAATGAAAGGGGGGGGGGGGGGGGATCGTTCCAAAAAAGGTGTGAGCATGCGCGTCCTATATCTGCATAGATTGCAATCCTTTTCTCGTAAATAGTTTGAGGAATTCTTATCACTAGCACTGCCTCGGACAACATCGAATTTGATAAAGTCCTGTAAATTATCAAGTTCCATCGATTAAGTTCTTTAGAGTAAGGCATTATAAACTTCAAAAAGAAGATGGCTGATAACTTCATTCACTATGTGTATTTCTGATAAACAGTGATAGCATCTTATCTCATACACAAAATCTTGGGCAAAGTTATCTCTCTTCAAATGTGAGCGAAGTGATATTCAACGACACCCATTATCAGCATCCCTTTCAAATAAACAACAATCGCCGTACCTAAAAGAGGGAGTCCTGCCGAGCTTCTTGGCATTTGTCCAGTTACCATATCGAGTACCACTGCCATCGTAAGTAATGTTGTCAGCCCCAATGAAACCTAAAAGCTTCTCGGAGCATTGCAACTGCACTTCTTATATTGATTGAATATTTGCATAATGTTCACCTCGATACTTTTCTAAGTGCAGTCTGTCAGGTGATTTCTTGATTAATGAACAATTTCGTTACCTATATTCAGCGGTATTGCATCTGTAATAGCAGTTCTTTGTCTAATAACACCTTTAACCTTAGTGGATCAGAAGTGAATTTGTGAATGAAAAATGGCGAAGTATCAAGCTCGATTACCTTTTCTTCTCTCTCTCCATCGGCTGAATGTGCAATAAAAAGACCAATTATTGAGACAGTTACGATGAGATATGTCGGTATCAGAATAACGACAACGTAGTATAGAGGTTTGCGCCGAAGTACCTCGAAAACAATGATTGTTTAATCATTGGATCCATAATAAACACCCATTTTGATGAACGGTAGAGATTACAATTCCACTGTGATGTCGAACGAATATAATTTTTAAGCAATTTTGACTCTGAATATATAGCTGTGAAAGTAGTCAATAATTGATGAAAAACTTGTGGCGCAGTGCTTAATACATAATTCTTGTAAAAAGAATGCGCACGCTCTATTCTTTTGCCGATCACTGTGTTCGGCACTCGTGTTTCAATTCCGCGGACTGGGTAAAACTGCTCAAAATTTTCCGTTCTTCAATTTGCAACATACGAAGTATGAATTTATTGATTGGAGCGGAAATTCAGTTGAATTCAAATCGTTCTATCAAGCGTATCAATTTCTAGTGCAAGACGAGGACAGATTCGACCAATTGGATAATGGAGAGTTGCAAAGTTATGCGCATTCTCAAGCCCATCATCTCCACATGGGAAGTAAATATTAGCGCATCTAAAAAATGAGTAACTCACAAGCGTATAGAACACCTCTTCATATTCATTTTGAACGTCACCCATAGAGCTTTCATATGTTGCCGTTCGTTTTCGTGTTGTGAATGATACAATTTCCCATTCAGAGTTGCCCTCAAAACATTACATTCTCATGCGAAACAGCGTAATTCCCAAGCGAATATCATTCTCGCAACAAGTATAAGCAGTGTATCTCGATTTGCTACGCGAAAGCAGAACTTTAATTAGTGAAAAAATGAATCAGAAAACATGGAATATATAAGCAGGATAAAAAACGTAATGTGATCTTTTCCATAATTCATAGTCAACGTCTTAGAAAACTTCCGCAAATTTTGACGCTAATATTTTGCTCCTCATGAAAGATGAGACGTACCAAAAAAGCTAATATTACTATAAACATAAATTTTTAAAAGCAACATCAAAATATATATTTCAATAAAACGATAAACTCACGTTGTACTCTGGTACGAATGTCTCCTTAACACGATGTACCAGTTGATGTGTTTGAAACCCCCATGAGCCGAATTGCAGCTCACAGACCTGTTGATCGAACGGAAATTGACGAACATCCATCGGACAACGTACATCCACCAACTAAATCAACGAACCTTCACTCCAAGATCTTTATGTTCCTTAACCTTACTCTAACGATGTCCACTTTATCGGTGGGCTGATAGTGACCAATGGACATTGCAGTGGCATTTGCGTTTGCAATTTGCATGCAGTCAATAAAGTGTCGCTCAGTTTTCAGCAAATATGATGGCGCTTAGTCACAGAAACAGCTGCAATGTAGTAGTAGAGATTTTAAAGATAGTATGACAGTTGCTTATTTAGCATTTAAATTGATATGACCTCAGCAAATAACTCAGTTGTTCGTTCAACATGTGATTGTTGCTGAAAAAGTTTTTTTTTTTCAAGAAAATTTATTGACTTCAAGCATAACATTGGTCCAATAAATCTTCTATGACGCTAATTTGGTTCAACAAAAGAGCATTCCATTGATTCGATGCTGATCATCGTTCCCATCAGCTATACAACATTTTTATGAATTTTATGGAATATTCGAAATGAAGCGCTTGAAAATCAACGAACACCAACCTTATTAAGATCGACTTCGACACGACCATCAGAAGTAATTCGTGCAAAAGTCCGCGATAGTGGAATTGACTCCTTCACATCGAGTCTAATGTCGAAAACATTTGTTTACAACCTATTCTCTTTGCGGCTGTTTTCAAGAAATCGGAAAGATCTGACCTTTTTCATTTAACCGTTATTTCCTTTCTTGAGATTGCATCTTCAAGCGAATCTTTCACATTTTTATTGTTTTCAATTTGAATTCATTATGGATGATGGACTAGAATTATGCAAAACCAATTGTCTGTGAACAACGAAGAGAAATTTTTGAAATTACTAAAAAAAAATATTTTTTATCGCTGTGATTTTATTTCTCAGGTGCGTTTTCGTAGTACTCATAACATTAGATTATGCGAAGTCAAATGCACTTTTCGGATGAATGTGTAGCGATCATTGCATAGAAATATCTCATTTTAAAGGGAACTTTTAGCTGATGAAGTGAACTTTTATGTTTTTCTCAACTTCCATTGAAATCGCTAATGGAAATAACGAAAATCTTCAATTCTTCGGAAGATTTTAGTGGAAATAATGAGTTGGAAAATTGTTTTCTTTCACGTTCATCATATCCATCCGAGGTAATTTTCTCCATCGAGAACAGTTGCAATTTTTGGAGAAAATTTCTCCGAAAATGATATTTAGAGAAGAGAAACTTTCCTAATCGAAATTATTTCTGTTTCCCAAATTGAAATTTGAGACTAGAATTATTAAAAAATGTTTTATGAGTTCCTGAAATCATTTCGGACAATGATTGCAGCCCAAAAATTACATATTGAAAATCGTCCCATCAGGAAGCCATAACTCCTCAGCCGGAATGTTGACTCGCGTGATTCCATCCCATTCGGTTGTATTCCATGCGAGATAGTCATCTTGCCAACTTTGTGGAATCCATAGTAATAGCGTTAATTGTTCTCTTAGTTCGTCCTATAAGATGCCCGATATTATTGTGTTAAGCTCTTAAAATTCATGAATTTGAATTTAATTTTTAAATATATTTTGATTGGCTGATCGAGCAGCATCATCGTATCTATTGATCACTTCGTGAACGGTTGTAAGTGGCCTTCGACGAAACTCATTGACTCCGTTCCACCGAGCCATTCCGTCAAGCATTCTCACCGTTTCGAAGCTGGTAGAGCAATCCCCTGCTTTCTTTCTAATCAGAACGATAGTAAATCGATCCATTTGCATCTGGCTGACACGATATGAGCCTAAACCTGACCACACAATTTTCACAGCTTCTCCCCTCGACCTCCCAATTCTTCCACTCGAGCGGAGGTGAAAGCGACTTGAAGGCATATTTATTTGTGAAGTAAAGTATTCATTAAAGCGGCTTTATTGATTAAACTAAAGTAAAGATAAATAAAACAATTGTCGCTTAGATAAAACTTATTATATTCTATTAATTCAGAAGAGGTATTGCTTACAACATCGACGAGACTGTAGATTTGTGGCTGAACGGTAACTTCAATCCTGGATGTCCAATTCCTCACTGGCCGAATTCTCTTATCATAATCCTTTAGTAGCCATTGAACAAGATCTTTTTCTGATGTGGCGATTATATCTGCTAAATATGAGAAGTATTTTCTAGAGATTCTTTTGTTCTGATCAGAATCCTGACCAAAATGACTAATTATTGGAATCCCAACCGCAACTACTCATATTTTTGAGAGCGCAAGTAACATTAATTTGCAATCAATTGTGATTGAATATTATAATGCGTTTTCCCTTAAATGCATATAGCGTTGAGTTGTTGTGCAATATTCGAGGAACAAGGAGAAAGAGAAAATATTATACTCTCTTGGATTGTATCAGTTCAATAGATTTTGCTCCATAAAGTCAATCGCCTTCATCAAACAGCTAGATTTTAGCACAAATTTCGCTTTTTCAATACCATTTTTGATAATCTTATACATTTTTTATTGGGCGAAAATTTTCTATCACAGAGAATGCTTCTTATCAAAAATCTTATCAGATGAAACGAGCAACATAGACTAGATGGCAAAGTTCAATATGTGTTATATCGCTGATCGCCTGCAATCAACCGTACTACAAATATATTCAGATTAGTGATGCCATTATACCAAATAATATTGCACTCATAGTACTGTATTTACACTTATTTCAAGTGTAGTACGGTACTGCACCAAATTAAAATCAACAAATATAGTACAACTCAATTTTCGGAGGGCAGTAGAAGAACAGTATTGTACCGATTTTTGGAAAAAAGTTCAAGTACATTGCATTATTTTCCACTGTGTTTATACTTAAAATGAATGCCATTCAAAAAATCTTGTGAGAGTGCAAGTGCGCTTTTGCAGTTTCAAATTAGAGCATTCGGTCTCGAAGTGACATCAGCTTTTTCTTTAGAGAACAAACTGTTTATTTGAAAATTTGGGGCTGGATTTACTAACCTTTGTGTTCATCAAGATCAATAAAAAATCCCGCATTTCAGGCTCCTCTCTCTTGCATAGCAGCTCATTTTCGAAAGGTTACTTTCCTTTTCTCATCATTCAGGTTTCCATGACTTCATCCTGTATGGAATTTAGTGAAGAATATTTTACACTTCATGGTAGTAAGTGGATTCTCGTTCTAAGGAAGGGTTTAAATAGTGACTTTCTAGAAAATCTTTTTCAGCGTATTGTTTTCTTCTCACCATCATGCTGCCCCGATATCACGGTTGTTCAAAATGACTGAAACTGCAAAAGCGCTCAAACTATTGCAAGGAAACAATGTAAATATGGTGATCTATCTCGTCAGGTGCGGAGTTTACGAAGTGGCCTAGGAAGAAGTAATGTGCCTGAGATGTGATGGCAGCGAATAAGCAGCCTGATTACGACAAATGCGATAAACAACTGAGAGTACACCGTGAAATTGAACATACAAAACTAATGAAGGAACTCAGCAGTCAGAAGCTGTCCGTGAAGTGAAGCATGCGCACCAACAATGACTGGGAATTCGAAGAACGACCCCTATGAAAGAGCTTAGGACAGCGGGAAAAGAAAACGTTGCACAAAGCTTCTCCAGAAGCTGACAGCTCTACCCAGTACGTCTCTAATTACGTTCTCTAGCCAAGATTTTCTCTGTGCTGAAAGTGCGACTCGTTCCCCAAATTTCCCGAGCAAGCCTTATGTTCGCTTTCGTAGCAACCATTGAAACAGATCAAGGAGAAGATTGTAGCAGACGTGAAAGGATCGGTTCGAGAGTCCGTCGCCAGTTACATTGGGAGCGGAAGGTGTATCAAGGATTCTTCATTGCTGCAACGAACCATTGCGTTGGGGAAGGATCCCGCAAGAATGCATTTCAGGATTTGAAGAAATGGCATGAATTTCATGATGGGTAGGGCCTGAACAAGCCTATCTTTAGATCCTGGACAGCGTGGGCATCGAGAAGCCACCGACATATGGTGATAACTGACTCAAGCTCAAACGTGGTTGTGCATTTTTGAAAATGAGTATGGAGTACGCATGCTGAGGCAGAAAACATGAGGTGCAAAGGGGTAATTACGATGAGCAGTTCAGGTATCAAAGATCACAGTACATGTTTCCGCTCTGACGATCGCACGGTTGAATCCGTCGGGGATGAAACTGATGATTTCGAAGAGACAGGTGAGAAATTTGGGCTTGGTATGCGCTTTTCAAAAACATTGCGCTGCTAGGTTCATACACTGTAAGTGGTGTTGTCTGAAGGAAACCGAATACCGTACTGAGGTCAGTGCACTAATAAGGGTCATACGAAAGTTCAAGAAAGCACAACCAACAGCTGAACAATCCCATTCATGATCTGAGCCGAATTTGCTTTGAACATTTCAGAATGTATGCTAGTTTATAGAGCATTTCTAAAAATCGGCAGGGACGTAAGCAGACTCGTGCACACAGAGCATTTGGTGGAGAGAAGGTACGCTTTTCAGAGGAATGTGATTCGCATACCCATTTACGGCTAATATAGGTAGTGCTGCGAAGAAAATGTGCTGTGCATTTTGGAATCCCTTTGTTTTCACTCTCACTTTCCGTTCTGTGGTGCATCCCGCGACTGTTATACTTCATGCCGGTACGATCCAATGAGATTCAAATAACGTCGATGTTCCAATTGTTTTTGATTTCGACCACTAACATATTGTTGCCCTCCTATATGCACGTTATATGCGTTCAAGAGCCAGCTTCTAGGAGTTGTTTGGATGTGAAAATGTTTGGTGACTGGTTGGTTGATCAGATGATATGGCAGAAGGTATCAAGGATTTCGACGGGTGCAAAATTCGCTTAAAAAATCCTTCTAAGCGATCTCAGCCCATCAACAATTCCATCCAATTGGTTTTTGATGAAAAAAGTGCTGATTTTATTTATTATGCGGCTTGTTTCGGTGGTTTTTTGAATGTTTTTAGTCAATGATCGCGCTATTCTGATAGCTTTTGTTCTACTCATCAATAATGTGAATCCTTCCCTTGCACTCATCTATATCAAGAAAAATCGAAAGTACAAAAAGTATAGTATTAGTATTACACTCTTGGGACCAAAATACCTGGTAAAGAATTGCACCAACTTTGAAACTACAGGTTCATTATAGGTGCAGCACAATAGGTATCTGGAGAGGTGGTAGAAGTAGAGGTATTACGTTATTTTTGAGAGAGTGGTATAAGTATAGTATTATACCGAAAATTTCGGTACAATGGCATCACTAATTCAGACATGGCAGCTATCACTTTTTTGCTTTTAACGAAGTGATCAAAAAAGTCCCCTTATATTATGTGCTATTATTTATTTTTCATTTTCACTTCCGTTTTATGCATTCCAAAACCTAGAAATGAATCATCAACACTGATACAGTATTTTCTTAAATAGTACCCCTTCCTTTTTCTTTCATTTCTCTCTGAAATGATAAAAAACATAAGCCAGAATGTTTCCTCAATATATGATCAACGATTAGAATTAAACAGGAACCGCTGATTAGAGGTATTGTTGACGATAGCGACGGAATAAGGAACGCATAGCTTTTTCAAAAAAAAAAAGACTTATTCAGAACGATTCTTTGAAGAGCGAATGTGTTACAGATGTTAGCACTCGAAGAAAGCATATTTTTCTATCATTATTGAGCGTTTATTTCCCTTTACTGTACCGATCCACAGAAATTATGCTACTTTATTTCAATTCTTTGTGCTATAAAAGTTTTTTTTTTAAAGAAATGACTAAAATAATTTACTGCCAAAAATTAGTCGCCATAAATTGTAAATAAGCGAAAGTTTTAATGGATTTGACTAGCGAATAGAACAAGGCAAAGAAAATTCGAAAGAGTGAGATAATTGCTGTTTTTATGTCTTCAGGTAATGAATGCTTAAAAAGTTGTACTATATGACGAGTATTAAATATCAATATATTTATATATGAACGATGTTTTCGATGTCGCATTTTTTTCGGCGCGTATTTCTACAGGGTGCCTATATTTCACCGGAAGATCCTCCGCCTCTTAAGCGAAGGGATCGGGTTCACTTCCTGGCTGATTTCTCAACGAATCGCCGGGAGGTTGATAAACAGGCGTACCAAAAAATCTGCTCACAACAGCTATATGTGAGCATGGTTGACAGCTACATCGATAAGGGAATCGATGAAACTACAGCTGTCTTTATATCTTATATCCGCATTTCGAAAGGGGCACAGTGAGAGGGGACAGTGAAATCGAATTTCCGGTATTTTTTAGATACGTTGAAAATTCGTCAACTATGCACGAATACGTTCAACAGTTGATAAACCTTATTGATATCAGATAGCAGAGCATTATCAGCTGTGTCATTATCATTTTGCGACAACTCCCTTGATAGGACGTTCGAAATAGATTCAAACGTCCTATCAAGGGAGTTGTCGCAAAATGGAATTTGTTCAGAGCGCTGAGTAGAATCATATCACTTTACACTTACAGGTAGTAGGAATTAATGGCTGCACCAAAAACAAACTGAAGAAATTCTATGTGTCCTCCTTTCAGATTTGCCTTTCCCTTTTCTTCCTCCCCCCCCCCCCCCCCCCCCCCCCCCCCCCCCCCTCCCCCTTCCCTAACCCGTCCCCTCCCATTCTCCCCACTTTAGTTTGTTCAAATAACATTCCTGATGAGTAATTAAGTTTCAAAATCAGAATATTAAAATAACTTAACCAACCATCGATAATGAACGGAAGATATAACGAAAGCAAGAAGAGACGAGTCATTCGCATACAAATATGCTTCAAAACTTTCCAGCGCTCTTTTGTGATTTCAATTGCGATCGTAAAGAAGCGAATGCTGCAATTATCGGAACGCTTTATGCGAAAAACCGATAATCAATACTAATGTGATCGGCATTGAACTTTCGTCGTTTATTCAATAAAATTTAATATCCATCAAAGCATTTTGGTTGTATTCGAATGCTAGGAGACTTATGAACAATATTTCGAGTAAATGTCATGTTTCCTAGGATATAAAATCATTGTCTTCTATTTTTCTCGACATCTAGTGGAGTTACTCACTATGCACGAAAAATTCCTTCATTCAAGGATGATTCTCTAATTTTTTTCGACTTTTCAATAATGTGCCTTGAACAAGTGGTAAGGAGTAGAGAACGATGAGACAGGGGAATGAGAGGGGTCCTTTAATTCCTGTTCTCAAGAGCTTTTTGCTTGACAATAGTTTATTATTCAAATAAGTACAGCAACCCGTCAAGCTAAATTCTCGATCGTTACTTTTTGTATATCAAAGTTTTTAGACGCATAGTTAAACGTTTTCTCTACTGCGGAAAATATAGACGTTTAGCAACAAATGAGTTCTCGAAAAAAGTCCAATACATTTTTGTTTAGTGGTTCCCACATAAATGTAGCTATACCATTAAAATATTTCGTTGTTGAGATGAAACAACGTTCACATTCGTCGTTTATGAGCCTTTAAGAAAATTCACAATCAAGAGTGATATGATCAGCAATGCTATAGTTGAGTGATTACGATTGGAGTATCTAAATGTCCTCAACAATTCAATCCAGTGACTAGAATAATTCGAGTCATTTTTTTCTAACGGACCAGAAGCAATTTGGATAATTCACTTATTCTCTAAAAATTGCAAAAAAAAAACTTTGAAAGCTTTGATAATCCTCAAATAAAAATACACAAAATATTTGTGCAATCCATTTTTTTTTTCAAGAAATTTAGTGAACTACAGTGAGAAACTGTTCTGCCAAAACAAATGGGCATAATTCATTAAAAAAAAAAAAAACAGAGATTAGAAGCAAAGAAATAGAATCAGTATGGTGGAGAATTATACACAACAGGGATCAACAACCATAACAAATCGTCACTATAGAGATACAAGTCGAAACTCTTGGTTGAGTGTGTTTTGAGAAAAAGGAACACATAGAGTATGGTCAAGAAGGAGTTTGGAGCCGTTCATGAGGCTATCTCGATGGAACCACAGCTCTGACTAGTAACTTACTGATTTCACCTACTACCTAATAGGGATTTATGAGTGAATATGAAAATATTCCTGCGCTTAAAAATTTCCTAATGCGCCATGTGCCCCCTCCC
>JAARMF010000645.1:36794-50260 GCA_022844705.1 Toxascaris leonina | reverse complement strand
ATATATATATATATATATATATATCACTCCGGTAAATCACCCATCCCTTAAAAAAATATGCTTGTTTCATCTTGTCGATGCGCTCCACAACAGATCTTTTCAAGTTTGCAAGAGAGTGCAACAAGTCAATTCACAATGAAAGCGTAAGCAATACAAATATCAGAATTGCTCATCAATACATCCTAACTATATTTCTTTACAGAGCCAAAATACGTGCACTATCATCAACTATTCCAAAAGCAGTTATTGAGCTCTCTTGTGCATCAAAGCAAACGGCCTCAATAGTAGAACTTTTTGGACTAAAAACACCGAAAACAAAAGTTAGTTAATCATATGAATTCGTTTTTTCCTCAATTTTCCCATTTTAATGGATCAAAACGTTTCTTGAACAATATCACTGCAAAATTTCATTCGTGTTAGTCTGTATTACAAGAAGAGAATTGTTAGTTCTCAAGGGAATAGAAAGGCCTATCACCTCCCCCTCTCCCTCTCCCCCTCCTCTTCCCCCTCCCCGTTCCCTCCCTCCACTTCCCCCTCCCCGTTCCCTCCCTCCACTTCCCACCCGCCAATGGCTGTTATTTCAGTTCATTCCGTATATCAAAAAAAAATTTGCTTTTGAATCTATTGAGTCACTCTAATTAACGAAATTTAAGGAGAAAGTTCAACGAATAGAGAAAAAATTTGAAAAATTCGATGAAAATTGGAAAAGGATGGTCGACGAGGATAGAAAACAATTGTATTCCGATGTACAGAGTTTCTCTCCAGTATCGCAAAGTGAAAAACGGGTGAGGATGTTTCTTTTTTTTCAACCTCTGATATATTTCTGATTGCAGAGAGAAAGAAAAATAGCAAGAGAGAGAAATATATCAAAATAATGGAAAAAACAAAGCGATTAGATCGATTAGAGAAGATATCTAGAGAAACAAAGCGCAAAATCATAAAATAAGAGAAATTGAAGTTGGAATGTTAGAGATTGTAACAATAGGAAAAATAATGTGAATAATGAGTGAAGCATGAGATTATATATTGCAGCAGAATTTATTATAAGAAATTGCTTTCTAGCAAATAAAGATTAATTCAATGATAATTCCCTTCATTGATTTCAGCCAACTAAAAAAAAAACAACTTTCAGTATACCTCAACAACTCCACGAACTCCATTATCACCTGTAAAAGAAGCAAAAACGAAAGACGTTGGGACAGTAACCGATTTTGAGGAGAAGAAGCAATGGGGAGAGCCATCCGGGATGATCGACTTTGAGCCTGCCGACAATAAGGGATATGTCAATAAGGGTGTTCAAGCACGTGGAGAGGCCGAAATTGATCCATAATCTGAATTCTCCCAATTTCTATTCCTTCATAATAGTTTATTCCTAGAGTGTACTTAACATTTCCTCCTCACTCCATCTACCATTCCGTCATAATTTCGACAAGAAAAACACAGTGAGGATGACTTACTAAGAACTTGATTGCAGAAATTTCACTTTCAACACCATTAATATCTATCAGTGGGAATACGCTCGGATCAAAAATTATTTCGATTAAATTCAATGATATATTCACCTATGAGAATTGATAAGTGATAAGTGATAAGAATGTCGCATATGTGATGAGGAACTTCTCTGATGTAGACTTCAATTAGCTCAGGAAACGGGTGATTATAGCTGATTTTTGCACTCACAAATTGCATTTTAATAATCGACTATTCGATGAGTTTGTTTTAAACGTCCAAATATATTTATAATGTTTCACTTCCAAGCTTCACAAATAAAAATTCAAAATAGTTTTTAAACGACCGCATATAAAAATAATTTCGTCTTCTACGTTGGATTTCAGCACAAAGTCGCATCGTAGGGAAAGGGCCTTGAGGTCAAATATTGCCAGCAGCATATCTAGTATTCCAACGCAAAAAAATTGTTTTGTTGGCGAGTTTGATAATTGTATATGTCATAACAACATGCATCATCCTGAACTTATTGATTGTTCAGTTCTTTTCCATAATCCTCGAGACATATTCATTCATCAACTGATATCAATTAGCCGTTTGCTGTATACATCTAGCCAACATATGCAATGAACATAATATTGTGCGATGATCTATGAGGCAGACCCTCATCGTATTTACGAATATTTTCCATAAGAATGGAATGAATCATACTGTGATCAGGTGAGGTGCAAAAGGATTAAGGCGGATGTCGACTGTTGAAAACTTCAGCAATTAGCACTCACTGAATAGCGATTGTGCGTTCGTAAGAAAAGGCCTATACTCTCCATACCTAACTTGTACTTATATAAACTAAAACACGATGATATGCAAATTTTAGATCATCGGGTGCACTTGAAGTGGGGCAACTTCTGAACTTTTGAGAAATATATAAGTGCAGAATTGTTTTAATTTTCGGTGAGACAATAGAAGTGTCGGAGTGAACATTTTCTGACTGAATTTCTACGTAATATGCAATCTAATTTTCTTTCCAATCAAAATTAATAGTGTTATCACAATGAACACAATTTAATTTTGCACACATTGGATGCTGATGTATCTCGATTGTGTGACATCTGAAATAGAGGGAGTGTTTTTATTCGACAATGTGACGCTGAATCTTTCATTTCATTGAAAACCCTCAACAAAAGAAACAGACCTGCCGGAGTATATCGACCTGATCTCTTCGTTCTGGTCATTTATCTGGTTTAAAGCTTTTGTTTTCTCTTCTCTCTCTTCCACTATTGAAATCAAATATATTTACTTGGTGATTCCATTTTTGTGCTTTAGGAACCCGAAGTTGCGTATAAATGAAAAACAAGGGGGGGGGGGGGGTAGGGGAAGAGGTATATTTGATTCAGCGTGACAAATGACATTTACGTTTAGTTTTAAGATGTTGGTTGTGTTTCCGAGTATTCCCCACTGCAGCGCTGTTATCTTTACATTTAGTGACCATGAAGCTATATAGCAATATGTGTAGAAAGCGCAATTTATAGCATCCAACATGTCAGTTCTAAGACGTTATTCAGAGATCTTACAAGTTCCCGCGAGGCAACTGGCTTGAGCCATTGGGCTTGAACGCAACAAATGCTGAGGAACACCCGAAATTACAGAACGGTTAAGAGCATTCAGCTATCGAAAACGCTCAGTGAAGCGATATTCACGGTCAACAAATCTCGAAAAGCTGTGAGTAAAATCGAAAAGGTCAGGATTTCGCAGAAACTAATGATTGTGTAAATACTCTACAGAAGCTGTCAAGACTACCGAATGTGCATCTACGTTTCTTCGCCGGCAACAAATTTCACGAATATGCAACGGCCTTGAAACGTGGCTCGTTCTATCAAACTCTCGAGCAAATTCTACCACTCTTTTAGACGGCCCATTAAAAAACATCAACGAAAGCACTGTGAGAGACGTAAAAGCGTAGGTTCAGTCATCAGTCATCGGTCATTGAAAAAGTGATGCAATTACAGTACTGCATTATTTTCTGAACAGAAGTACAAATGCCGTACTGCACTGGAAGTTTTGGCACAATGATATCATTCCATACCTCATTTTGCCTCACATTCCATTTCAATAGGTGGAAGAACACCTGAGAGAAATGCATCTCTTAGAGATTGCACAACTCCTCCCCTCTACGTTTACACATTTCTCTCTTCCGCGTGATAATGGGCAGTATGAGGGGAATTCGATGTTCTCGTTCAAAAAGAATTTCGGCAACGAGATAACGTTTCTGACGACACTCTTGCATCGTTTGCTGTTATTAGTTCTTCTGCACGATCATGCTCAATTCTTAAGTTTTGTCACGTAGCATTCAACCGATCCTTGATAGGAGCTATACGTTATGGCCTAGTGATATAGCACGAAGTTGTGCGCCCGAAATAAACAGCACAAACAGCATCGCCCGAGTTGGACATCAACTCTCGAACACTATCTTGATTGAGGCAAGACTACAATATACACCTGTAATCTAACTCATTTACAACTAGATGTTCCCTACAACTTTTCTTGCTGCTCTTTTTTTCGTTCACCCATACCTTGATGTTCTTTTCCGTTCATTTTTTCAATATGGAGGCCCCATTTGCTTGCACACTGCACGCCTTTGACTTATTCTTTGCCGCAGAATACCACTCGGTCTGATCACTGATCCTATACGACGCATTCCATTCGCTTCAAATCCTCGACGAATGCTTCCAACATTCGAATAGTGTTTTATAATTTTATTTCAAAAACATCTCATCGGCTGATGAAAATGTGATTCCTAACAACCAACAGATAATGGGGTGAAAGATTCAGCTCGTCGTTGGCACTGATCAGAGGGGTTTTAAAAAATTGAAAAGGGCATTGAAGATAAAGGAAGAAAGACCTTGGGGTCCTCCAAAGGCGAGCTTAATCCCCCTCATACCCCTACTTCCAGAAATGATAACTCGCATGGTCAGACAGATGTAAAACGATGGTAAAAACTCGGGCCTAGCAATGCAAAGGAAAGAAGAAAACAAAATAAAAACAACCGCTGCTGAATGTCCAGTCTACAAGAGAAACCATAAGAAGAGAAGGAAAAGGAATAGCGAAGAGGAAAGAGAAGAGAAGAGGTGAGGTTAGGTCGAGAGGAATCGAGATGCATCAATCAACAACAAATAATTTAAAAGGCTTGGTAGGGAGAGTAGCACTGGGCGAGGAAGACTATATTATGACAACACAACTAGAGACAGCCTTCTACCCATAGTCACAAAACAGAGAGGATTCGCAACTTGCACACTAAGCAATCACTCGAGCTCCACCAAAACAACTCCCTCATCGACCGTGTCTCCTGGCTTGCAGTTCACTTTCTTCACCTTTCCGGTCTTACCGGCCAACAAACTGTTTTGCATCTTCATTGCCTCCATCACGCATAGCTCCTGTCCTTCAGTCACCATCATGCCTTCTTTGGCCGTAACGCTCTTGATGGCTCCGGGCATCGGCGCGATCACCACCGTCGAAAGATCTAGCTTCGGCTTCTCCTTCATGAACTTGAGCATGTTATCTGCCAATGCCGGCATCACCTTCATCTTGAATGGTGATCCTTTGTAGATCAACGTGAACTGAAATAATAAACATTTGAGCAAGTATGATCGAACCATATAAGAATAACTGCAAAAGATTCAGCACCAAAAGTTGAGCATTCTTCTAAGGAAGTTCAACCGGCTAGCGAAGTGTATTTTTGCACTAGATCAAATATAGATCGGCATGAACGATCTATGGGAAGACATCTGTTAAATATTTGGAATATAAAGACTTGCCCGCCAACAAGATACCAACATATAAGCAGCACATGAAGGATTCGAACGCATCTAAAATACTGCACCCAGAATCCATCAAATCAAATGCGTACAACCAGGAGGCGCATCATCTTTTGCAATCTTTCAGTCCTGAACGGCAAATGACGAAGAACTAATGATATTACCACCATATCAGCGCTTGAGAGTAATCAGTGATGATCCCAATGACAAGGGAATATGAACACACCTCTCCGGGCCTCTTGCTAGCGATCTGAGTGGCGACGCCCTTGCCGTTGACCGTCAAATGAAGAACCGATCTCGCGAGGTTCAATTCGCCTCTCAGGTTCACCTTCTTGCCGTTGACGACAATCTTAAAACTTGTTAACGTACAAACCAGCCAACTATTGCAATATCCTTTGTTCTAAAAAAAAAAAAAAAAAAAAAACGCTGAAAATCATAAGACTGGGGTATGCCCAGCCAATTCATGGGCACCACAACTACTCGGCTTATGAGCCTTTCGAGCACTCATAACCACTCCATCTTGGAATGGCAGCTGGATAAGTTGCAATAATCAAATCTGCAAATAATAAAGTAGTAGGTGAATTAACCCAATATACTTACGTTTGCTTGGTTGGGGTTTCCATCGATGAAGTTCACCTGTACGTTGGCACGATGAACGGATCCCTCATCACTGTAACGTGGGAACTCCACAACGTAATCGTATTCCTTCTTGTAGGGATCTTAAAATGCATTCTTTCATTTCCGGATGGATCTCTCAACATTCACAAAATCAACTCAGAAATTAGATATTGAGTCGTAATTGTGGTACTATTCCGTTACTACTCCCAAAGTTAAACGCTGTAATATTCCGATTATTTATGGAATGAATTTTATTCGAAGGAATGCAGCAAAATCGATAGCAACACGCACAAAGAAAAACATAAATTTTGCTTGCCACTTTGCATATTCACTAGCCATTCACTAACGGAATAGTACCATACATAGTGGGAGCATGCAAAAAAACCTTTTTTGTGAAGGGTGCAAAAAAGACTATGTGCATAGTGCAATACAGACGACAAAACTATGTGAATAACTATAGTCTAAACGTATTACAAACCTATTCTAAGCTGCCTATAAAGCAATTTGCCTATAGCAATTCTAATATAGCAGACAATAGTCGGCAACTTGCGGATATTTGCTAATTCCTCTTCCCGTCACTTCGCCATCCTTCGATTACCAACGTCATCGAGACTAATAAAAACGAAACGAGAAATCACGCATCAATAAATATGCGAATGACCTAATAATTGAAACATAAATAATTAATTGAGATTGAAATATGAAATTGAACGTAATTATAACGATTTCGAAGATCGAATGGTTTTGCGACTAAAAATTTTGATCTTAAAGGTATCGAACATTGAATTCAACAAACGAATATTGGAAATCGACTCGTTTTGCAGTGTGACCCAATCCATCTACCAACACTTGACCACAGCGTCGATGGTGTTCTTATTGCAAAATTTAATTCCTATTTGTCTAAAGAAATTGAATCCTCAAGATAGTCACCATTGCGATTCTTGAAAAAACCTCTTTGCTCTTTGGAATGGGACATTGAAAAAGGCTTGAATTATTTGGAAATAAAAGTAGAATATGACGAAAGATCGCTCAAAACTACTCTGACATAAGAAAATGTGCAGCACGATCAGCAAGCTTGCAAAGAAGTTTGCAGTGCTTCAGAGCGAGGCATCCCTGGTTATACTATCGAAGCCGTTGTGCTTCCCAAGCAGCCTAACACGCATACACACACCACATAACCAACAATGTGCGGAAGATCACTCCAAGTGCTCGACTATATTAGATATACAGTGCTCGAGTACATTAAATAACTGAAGTCGGGAACGAGGCAAATAACGATCACACAACAAAAAACAACGACAAAGAGAAGACACCGAGAGTCACACCTTTTTATTCATTCAAACAGCCTCTTTCACCTATTGCATCCCCTCTTTTCTGCGAAAGAATAAAATTTTTCCGGTTGAGCGAAGGTTGTCACAGAAAAGAAACGAGAACCGGCAACGGGAAATGCCAATAAAAAGGCCCTCAAAATGGAAAGGATTTCCATATAACCACCACTACGCGATAAAACGAGAACATCCATGTGACGACACCATGCAATGACCACACTGTTCATGGAGTGAAAACGATGAGAAAATCAAAATTGCAGGCATTGACGCACCATTATCTCGCCACGCAACCCGTCATTTCATGGAAACAAGATATGGAGAATTTTCTTGGCTACACGTAATATTTCCACAGTTCCCCACCCCCTCCCCCCTCCCTCTCCCATATCAGGCCCTCCGAACATCTCATATGAAATCAAATGCGAACGTCATTTTATAGGATTTTTAATTGAACTTGAAAGGAAGCAATGTTAGCATGTCTCAAAACCAAAGCCCGGTTGTTAATTAGCTACATAGGTTGCAGGAAGAAACGGAACGCCTCTGTAAGGGAAAATTGAACCCTCCATAGCTGTGACCATCGAATGAAACAATCATGTACCAATGTGAGTTCCGCTACCTGAACAATGACGCAAATAAGCACTTGTGAAGAAATAAAATCATATTTCGGCTCCATAGCCAAAATGAAATCACTTCTGATATATTATGAGCAAGGCAATTCTAAAAAGCAAAAGAAAATCGACATGAAAACATTAAATTGAAGTGACGATTCGAAAGAGAATAAATTCGTTTCCTGGTCTGCAAAAACAACGAAATTGGAGACTGCTAATACACACCATGCTGTTGCATAGCATCCTTTCCCAATAACCTCGAATACGACCGCCTCATCAGAAATTTCTCAGCAGTTTTTGTGTTCCAAGCGTATCTTACCCATGCTCTTTTCAATTCCCAACTTTTGACAGATAGAATTAAGAAGCAAAGAAATATTGAGTGAATAAATCGGACCATTCGTTCAAGCCTCATGACGACGCATCGCAAGAAGCTAGGGGACTGTGCCAAGACGGCAGGGCAACGACAAGGGAGAAGGGAGAGGAAAGGTGAGCTGGATGATGAGCATGTTGTTGGAGGATGTTTCTATGTGAAACCTCACAGCGACTGCAACAAAAGCTTCACCATTCAAGGCAGCATACTCTCCTCGAAGGCGGTGTGCGTCTGGCAATTGAGTGCGCATTAGCAATCACCCATTTTGGTCGCGTCAGCCGTCAAAAGATTTGGCATATAGAAAGATTTGGCAAAGAGATATCAGCTAAAAGGATAGCTGCATCCAATTACTCCTGATGGCGCCTATGCGGATTCACATCACCAACCTCGAGGAGAGAACTTATGAGGAATGCCCACGGCAAACGTATCAATAAAGATAGTAAAGCTTCCTCTGTAGAAAACCAACGACGATAAGGCGCAAGAAGAAAAACACATTCGCATATAAGCGCACAAATATTCGTCGCCGGAAAAGCGGAAAGTTCAAAGCAAAGCCGCCTATCTTCCATTTCTTTTAATAGTACTAAATTTAACGATATATAAAAGAAATTATTGCAGGAAAGCGAATCACGAATTTTATTTCATCCCCTGTCCCCCTCTTCACCCTCCCTGACTGCCACCATCACTCTCCTCCTACAGCAGCACAATTTATCATCCGGAAGCAATCATCCCGCTATTGATTTTTCAAAATCTGAAAGCAGTAGCGGAATACAAAATATTCACGTCGCAACGACATCGTCGCAAGAGATGAAACCCGAAAGGATTCCAAAGCCCAAAAGGGAAGCTGCGAGAAGGAGACACTGCGAGGTGACACAAATTAAAACCTCATTGAATCACTTCCTCCGCAACACCCAACTATCAAACACCATAGCCTGTTCGATACTATTAGCACTCCCATTTCATAAAGTCATTTAATTGAAGACATGAAAAAGTCGCACATAGCACTGCTGCCAAATTCAATCGCTATTGTTGCAATAGATGACTCTTTTGCCCTAGTACAGTATCGCTATCCCAATACCGACTCTAGCTTCTTAATGGACCACCTTCATCGATTTATCTCTTCGATATTCCAGTCGATCCTACAATTCAGATTTCTACTGAATTTAATGCCCGTTTTGACCGGAAACAAAATAAAACTCTAACGCTCATTTTTGCAACCAAAATGGAAAAAAAGTACATCAACGCCCAACATATATAATCGAGTCTAATATCTAACACATAAATCTTCCTTCCGACGATTACTGCGGAATAAGATGAAGTGATAAATTACCGTGGACAGTTCCTCGTTGACGAGTTTGATTCATGAATTGCTGCGAGCGAGCCGATTTACGTGCTTGCAACGCGGCACTCAACGCAACGATGTCTCTTTCTTCTTCTTCATTCAACACCGCTCCTAAAACAAACCAAAGATTGGCGCTATTAACCATGAATACTGCATCAAACATTGGGTTAGGCAGCTGTAATAGCTTAGTTGATGTAGCATTCGATGAGAAACCTAGGCGAAGAGAGTGCTAATCACGTTAGGATAAAAAGCTAAATTCACCTTTCGTCTAATCATTCCGTTTTTCGGCGTTAAATGACCGATACTTTCAAATGGTCACCAGAATGGTAATGACATGACGTCCGAGAAACAAACATGAAAGCAGCCACTATCTTAGTACAAGTAAGTGCATAGAAGTTTCTTCAAATTAAACCTTTGAAGGTGTGCTGAAAGAATTATGAGATAACCAGAAGTCGACAATTCTAAATGACCAGTGATCATTATTTAAGTTCCCCTTTAAATTACCTAAGAAATCGTATGGAAACATTCTAGCTTTAAGCATTTGAAAAAAATGCGCTGTGTGGAAAAACTGGTAAGAACACTTCCGTTATCGGACACTTACCCATGAAGCCCTCAGGATAGGTCTCGGGAAGGTATTTTGTGGTGATATCACCCTTGCGGAATCTCTTCTCCTCAATGATGTCGCGAAGAAGAGGAATATTATGCGTCGGCTGAAACCGCAGAAATAATTTTTTAGGAAAAGCATACCATCTACATATTTTGGGCTTTGATTACCTCGCCGCATTCAAATTCTCTCTGTCTACATCTCTTCATGAGGCGACTACGGTCTAGCCATTCCCGCGTATCAGTAACTCTCTACCCAGTCAGTTCACATCAGCCCATAAACGACATCGACCAAACAAGTACGTACTAACCTACAAAAAACCGCAAAAGTGTTATAGCAACCACAAACTTCCCAAATCGTCGGCCCAACATTCCCTAGGCAACATAATGCGCAATTCCGGTCTTATCAATTGCACTCGATCTCATGATTGTGACACCACCAGTCAACTTTATTCAGCAAGAAAAGAGAAATTCCAAGCTATTATGAGCGCTAGTTCGCGAAGAAAAGCCTCTACAGCAATGCGACGCATATTGATTAAAGTAGTGGTCACCCTCCCCTTCAACTGGTGGTCACCTCTCCCCTTCCAACAACTAGCCTATACACAAAACGAAATGCGATGCGGTCTTTCAGAAGCTATTTATTATTCTACCTGCAATTACAAATATTTACACCGTTACAGTTCTGAACATCGTCAGATTATCCTTTCCCCTTACAGTGACAAATGAATCCGCTAACAGCCCACCCACTTTGAGAATAGTTGGATGATAATGCCATATGGCGCTGGCAACTCCTGCAACTCGGGCATGGCTACACGAATGGAGGCTCGACGACTCGATTGCCACATTCACCACTGGAAAAGATCTGATTTTTCTTAGACTGAACTGCCATAACGTTTAGCCCATTTGCGAATCCTTGAAAAACAAGTTGGGAGCGAGATTACAGATATAAACTTACACCACGAATGACGTAGTTGTCGAGAGCATCACGCATGCGGTCAAGCGCCTGTTGACGATCCTTGCCGTGGGTCACCAGCTACAACAATACTTCACTTCTCTTGTGTTATAGCAGTGAACCGAAAAAGAATCTTTAAACGATTCAACATCTCATTTTTGGTTAAGGCACAAACCAAAATACAACTGATTAACAAATTCAAGGCGGCACGGGTTTCCTGACTCCGCAAATGCAACGGCCCCTTGCTATTATGGTTCCATAATAGCAGCTGTGCCATTCAGTTGATGCTTTGACACAGCTGTGCCATTCGCCAACACCTCACATGATACCACAGATGGTCCCCGCCCGCCTCCACGCCAATGCCTTGGCTGACCATGAAATATATGGCCCACCTTATAGTTTTCATTTGAAGTCCCCAGAACCACCTTACTCTATTTATTCAACCTTATCAAAGGCGGGGGAAGGTGAAGAAAAACAACTAAACCTTGCAAATGAGGGGATCATAGTAGATGGAGATTTCTGATCCTTCGCGAATGCCCGAATCGCAACGTACTCCTTCCACTTTGAGTGGCTCTTCATATTTCGTAAGACGACCCACAGATGGCAAACCGAATCCTTTGTACGGGTCCTACATGATCACCGTATTTTATTACCGCTATTCCTTACAAACAATATTCGCCATATTTTTCCACAAAAAGGCTACATCGTTTTTCTCAACAAATTCACCTCCTAAGCGGAAAAACACTCCGAAGATGAGGACTGAAAAGCGAGCGTGAAAAAAATCCCATAAGCACAATAGCATGCCCAAGTTGGTGCGATTTCTTACTGGAACAATCACATATGTTGACTACCAGAAATCGAAGCTTACTCATAGAGGACAATTAGCAGACCTTCACTACACTTGCTGCTTTCAAGCTTAAGTAACCAAACAAGATATGAGTAAGCATGCCTCAGCGTAGACACGGCACTCGAAAGCCCAGCCTCGGATGCCGATTTGGTTTTGCTTGACATTCAGTTTGTGACCATAAGAGATGCGAAGCATTTGTTGCACGATGTCAAGTCCAGTGATCGCTTCGGTAATCGGGTGCTCTACCTGAAATAACACTCAATGTATATCACCTTGTAATACAAGATGTTCTATCAATTCTGAATGGATCACAACATTAGAAAACATATATCTCTAAATAGCAATAATAATATTAAATACTCAAAATCGCATACCTGAAGTCGAGTGTTCATTTCCAAGAAGTAGAAGTTCTTCTTCGAATCCACCAAGAATTCCACTGTACCAGCCGAGTCGTAGCCGACGGCAAGAGCGAGTTGAGTAGCTGAAATGAAACGAAAGATTAAAACAATATCGCAAATAATAACAATGCGGCTGAGGTAATCCCTTGAAATCTATCGAGAAATTATGGAATGGACGACCATCCATCAACTTGTTTCACAACTTGTTATAAGAAAATTTTGCGGTAGTCCTAAACGAACGCATCGAAATTCATTCACGACAGTGTTTTCCTGAGATCAGTTTCATCTAGCAGTCATATTCAAACATTCATTCATTTCCTTTTTGTCATGTAGTGACTCATTCCTCGCCAATCATGTCGATATCGTCAACTATCATCCAAAATTTCATAAAAGCGTTAGAAATTACGTAATGCGATAGTTCTGACAAAACTACTTTGCATTGTTTTCTCAATAGTATTGTAAGAAACAAACCTTGAGCGCCCATCTTCTTTCGCATTTCGGGATCAACAAAGGAAGACGGAGCCTCCTCAATCACCTTCTGGTTTCGTCGCTGGATGGAGCACTCTCGCTCGTTCAGCCATATCGCATTACCGTGTTTGTCGCATAGCACCTATAAACAACAATTTATATTACTTCGCCATATTAGTCTAACTGATTGCCTCCACCATCAACTTCCTTCATATTATATTGCAATGGTTCTACCGAAAAAAAACAACAAAATTTTAGTCGAGGAACAGCTCATTTCAGCCTACTTCAACAGCCATTTACCTGTCATATCCTCCCGGCGGTACACATCTATTCATTGCTGATCATGCCGGTTCAGCAGGTGCAAAATGAGAATGACAATGATAAAATGCATGTTCAAATCTTCGAGCAATCTCAACGGAATCCAACTAATTGTTGAAACCAGCCCGGATGTGATAAAGTTTTCTCAACGAGGACCTATAAATCTGCGTCGTAAACTCTTCCCAAAGGTGACAAACATTATGCCGTATAGTAAACACGACAACACATAAGGTATACCGAGGATATACGCCGATTAAAGTTAAACATGGGCTGAAAATACGAACGTGAATAACAACACCCATGGAAGTTGAGAACACGTTCTTTGACGGGTGGGGGGGGGGGGGGGGGGGGGGGGGGGG
>JAARMF010000645.1:24301-36616 GCA_022844705.1 Toxascaris leonina | reverse complement strand
CGAGGGGGGGGGGGGGGGGTTGATTTTGTTCGCTAAAACGTCTTTTAAGGATATTTATGCTTGGATACTTTAAAGATACTCTTTTAAGGATTCAATGCTATACTTGCTTCCCTAGTTACTGTGCATATAATGTCATGACCCTCCAATCATTCACCTCCCCACCCTCATCCCTTAAACAAGAATAGTTCTCGCTCTCGCTGCATTTCACATATTGAGCTGATTGCGTGCCTGCATTTCGATGTGGCGAGGATTATCGATGAACTTCTCGACGAGCATTCGGTCATCACCGAACGATGATTTGGCCTCCTGCTTGGAGAGTCTGAAGCCGTCACGAGCCTCCTTATCGTTCCATGCGATACGCATACCCTTGCCACCACCACCGGCCGATGCCTTGATCATGACCGGATAGCCAATCTGATTCGCCACTTTCACACACTCTTCTTCGTCCTTCAAACGATACCACTTAGTGGACAATAAACAGATAAATTTCTATCTGCGAATTTAATTGTTTTAACAAATAACGAATAGTACCAAAGGATGACGGCCTGTAAACAGAATAACTCAATATTTCAGACGAGAAAGATGACTCCAGGCATTGCAAAAAAGAAAACGATTAAAAGAAATTACGTTAATTTCGCCATCGTAGCCCGGGATCATGTTGACACGAGCCTCAGTAGCAATCCGTTTCGAATGAATCTTATCGCCCATAGCTAGAATAGCCTTCGAGTTTGGACCGATGAACTTTGCACCTGCCTCTTCCAGCCGCGCTGCGAAGTCCGTGTTCTCGGACAAGAAACCGTAGCCAGGGTGCACCTGAACTGCGAGATAACATCTGTAGGCTTAGTGATGCAAGTATAGCAATAACTCGAATTCACTCCAAGAAGCTTGCCACTGGAAGCTCATAGAAGTTGAAACGGACAGAACTCATAAAGAACAGCACTGAATTTTGCCCCTAAAACCTCTAAGCTTTCTTGCTCTTACTGAAATTCGACAGCAACGCCTCTTCAAAAAGAAAACAACCCAACACCATATGAGTCGCGCAACTGCCTTCCCTTGACCCTATCGAGTTCGCTTTCACTTATGAGGATTCCAGAAGCGTACCGCCTGTGCGCCTGTGTCTTTGACAGCTTGAAGGATGCGGTCAGCACGAAGGTATGACTCGCTAGTAGGTGCCGGTCCAACACAGACAGCCTCATCGGCAAGTCTGACGTGCAATGAAGCACTGTCCACATCCGAATGTACGGCCACTGTCTTGATGCCCATCGCACGGCATGTCTTGATTATACGACACGCGATTTCACCTTAAACAAAAATCGCATTGCATTTATAATTATTCGATTCTTTCGAACATCATCACGCACCGTTTCATAAATAATTCAATGAATCAACCTTCACTCACCTACCTAAAAGATATTCATAACCTCAATATTCACCTCACGTAAGATCGGAGATTACAGTACACATCAATCGTTTTAGCTGCGGTTCGCCGAAACTTCGACGGGCAATGCGCAAAACTTCCTGGGAACCCATTCACTTAAGGTGGCAAACGACTGGTACTAAAAGTGACCCGTGCAAAGTTGACAAAGCTTTACGTTCATCTGGAAGGTTGAAGTCGAAAAGCAAAGATTGTCTCGTGAACGAATTTCCCCCGCAATGTTTCTCATGCCATCGCCCTTTCTATTTTTTGATTAACAGATTCAGCATTCGGCCAATGAAGTGCCTCTCAACTAGCTGTCATGAAAAGCTATATTATGAATGATGCAACGAGCACTATTTCATGTCCAATCATAATCGCTATCGCGAAACAACGATAATAAGAAGCGAACGCGATGAAAGTGAAATATTTCTTCCGCCCAATGGGCCCTATCAAAGTAAGCAACGATCGTATCGCGTTTCTCAAATGTCCACCCACGGATGAATTCTGACTTAGCTGGTTGAGAAGCATTTTAAAAATAAACTTTTCGTACCTAGACTCCGCTATTACAACAGCTCTGTAGTCCAGAAGAGAGGAAGGGTGCGAGGGAAGAGGTAGAAGATATCAATAATGGGAACAAAGAAACAACCCATGCTAAGTGGATGACAGATGGAAGGAATTACTAATCGGTCAATCTCATTCCTATACAGCAACCCCAATATACCCTTCAACAGCATCATCTTTGCGAATAAACTGTGAAAGCAAAAGCAAACTACATTTTTCATTGGTATTGCCTGCTTGCACATCAGGAGAAACGGTATCGTTATGTGCAATCAGCTGTCTGGTAGAAGGATCGCATCCCATTTTTGTTGCATCGCTCATCCAATGGAGAAAAAACCCTTCAGATTTGTTAAATAAATATTCCCTCAGCAAAGAAGAACTAAACAAGTTCAATACCTCTGTTTGCGATAAGAATTTTATCGAATTTCGGTTCGTTCGGATCGATGGGATCGAGTGTGTAGATCGAACGATCGTACTGTACTTCATGATGTGCACCAGCTGGTGTCGATCTCAAATGTCATCAAAAATTATTCCGCATAATACCCTCAAATTAATATTATAGCACTCAGGTGTGCATATAAACAGGATTATTAGACACCTTTCAGGTGAGAAAACTGCAGAATACCATTTGGAATTCGACGGCACTACAGGCATTTGTTTCCCATTTCAGTAAGGAAAACAGGCTCGATGTTTTTTGAATGGATGTTTGGCTACCCATTATCATCACATCGCGAATTCCCCCGTACTCATCCATCCTTTCTGCTGCATTCTTTCTAAACCCTTTCAACGAAATTAAACTATGTATAAATAAATATATATATATATATACATATATATATATATATATCGCTTACTTATATTATTTATTTATTTACTTGCTTATTTATTCAGTCACTTAAATAATTATCTATACATTCATCTGTTCATTCGCAATCAGTCATTTTTGTCGAAAAAAACGTCGCAATTACTCAAAAATCGAAAGCACTTTCGGGATGGACCTAATAAATTTGACCCAGCAACATCTAGATGCGCCGGTATCAGAAGAAATCGTCCTTCAGTCTACCGTTCAAAAAGGCAATCCTCTATAGCTCCCCATAAATTCCAGCTATCGATCTCCTTTGCAAAAGAACGTCGCAAGCCAAGTGAAAAATATGCTGGATGAGTTTCTAATGCGTGTGAATGAACGAATCTCCAATCGATGTACGCATGCAATGAAAGATGTCTCGAATTTGCAAACCTCCATCATAGAAATATCTGATTAAATGCAATTTGTTACAATAATCTCGCTTTTGTAAATGTAATGTAAAACAAACAAATCAAGACTTAGAGTCACTTACTTGGGAGCAGTAGAAACACTTCGAATTCCAAGTTTTTGAGCGAATCCACCCTGCACGCAGGAGACGTAGCGGAGAGGAAGACCCGTGATTCGCATTATGACGCCACCGGCCTGACTATAAACATCAGCAAACATTTATTTTCGTTTTGTTCATTCAATGATCGAACGAGTGATCGCCATCATCCACAAATCACAACTCTTAGTGATGCAATTCGCCACATTTTAGTCGATCCATCTTGAGCACTAGACCACAATATTGGAACAAAAGTTCGATAGGGGAGGACGAAAATGTAATGACAATAGCACAAGAGGGAGTCTGAGATCATCGAAGCTCTTTTCCCTCACTCTCCCACCAATAGACTTTGTCTAAGAAGAGACAACTGAAGCTGTAGGGATATCGGTGACTACGGTCAAATCGAGTCAGAAAAACAAAGTGAAAGGAATCCCTAAATGCTCAGTCACCAACTACCGACAAAAACGCCGAGGACAAAAGAGCCTATTGGAATGTTAGTTGTGTAAGGAACTATTGGAGGGGCTTCTGATGCTCAGTGGAAGCTATATGGAATGTCGCCATCATCCAAGCATAAACGCTCGAAGCAACATCACACGTCTGCAGTGGGGCCATCGAACCATCTCGAAATGTTGCATAAAGACGCACTGGTGGGCATCCACATCGATGTCTATAGCCGCTGGCGATTTTTCTGCTGCACCACCTACCGTACTCACCGCCGCTCGATTTTCTTAGCTGGGTAGCTTAGAGGTTTTGATTTGTCTACATTTATATAAAAGACATCGCATATCTAAATGAGACCTAACCAACAAGCTTCACTTTGAAAGCTTATTGATGCATTCGTTAACCCCAATGCTTGCAACGAGCGTATAAATGAAGGTATTAAGCAACCCTAGCTTAATAAAGATAGCAGGGAAATCTGAAGCTAAAGGCTTCGACGGTTGCACTCATATGCAAAATGAGAACGTCGATGGGCAATCGCAACAATCACTAATGCGATTGAACAGCTGAGGATGATTGGAACACGGCGACAAATCACAATTTACAGCTGCTGTTGCTAAGGATCGACGCCGAAATGTGAAGGAACTCGACGGCAGTTGGAGTGGGAGCGTTGGCGAACAGGCCCATGGGCCTATGAGGGGCGTGCGGCATCGATCAACTCTCGCTTCACTTTCCACACGAATGAGCACTCACAAATTCTCGCTCACACCCACTTCGAAGAACAACTGCCGCAGTTTGCATCTTTGAAAATTTGTGCCAATAAAAACCGATCCTTCTTTGCATACTCAACTTAATTGGCGATAATCAGAATGTTGCAATGCGGCTCTTCACCTGCAAGGAACACATCCAATGCTAGGGTCTTGGCAATGCTATGAGTGCCATCTAATTGGTGGATAAATGCAAATAAAGAAGAATTGGTAACTACCGAATGATGCTAAGGATCGAAGACCCTTAGGATCATTCGGTAGTTGGAAGACCCTTACGCTACCGATCCCAATCATTAATAATCATGATAGACCATTCAAAGCTTCGAGGTAAGCTGCCACACACGCACAGTCTGGCACATATGCATCCAATGTCGACGACTAATGGCTGTGTAAAATAGAGAAAACGAGAATCGCAAACTGCGAAAGATCTACTCAGATCCACCCAGCAACCAACCGACCGCAACGAAGACGATCCAATCAACTGACCAACAGGCCCTTCAATCAATGCAATTTACAATGATCGTGAAAATAACAACTGCAAGAGGCATTGCATCACATTCATTTAGAAATAAATTTACTTTAAAATAGAACTGTATGCAAATTTTTGCATCATTTGCTGATAAGACACTACCAGAATGTGGGATATCTTTTGGCATTATTTGCAAACTTCGTGTAGGCAAGTATCCTCTTTTGCAAACTTTTCATAGCTAAATTTGAAATAGAGCATTTCTATCCTCTTCGGTATATTGCAATAGACAGCCATAAGGCCGATGGATAAAAGGAGCATAAGTATACGACTTTAATTGCATCCAGCAGAATGTCATCCTACTCGAGATTGTATGGAGATGAGTCGCTCTTTATGATATTCATTGATACGTCAGCGATTCATTCACGATCAAGTTGGAGCCGGAATCTCATGTAACAATTCCCAAAGCCGCATCACTCATTGAACGCTGACTCCACACTCTAACGATAAAATAGAACTTGACTCGTAGCGACAAGTTTATATGCAACAACTGCTTGCGTATAGCCACGTAAGCAATATCGATGAACACTGATGCGTATAGCCACTCATGGCAGAGGTCAGCAATGGTGTGGTGCTCGTTGACGATGGAGTCCGAAAAATTGGCGCAACACATGTCCTCGCATCCCTCTCCGCTTCTTCTCCTTTCCCAGTAGTGAATACAAGGCATTGTTCATTACCGCCAGGAAACAAGTCGGGTGCGATTGGTCCAATTTACTTGAAACGCAGAACCTGTAGGAAGTGCTGACCGAAAGGGCAGCTGCCAGAATCCCTTGAATTCGGCCACAGCTGCGGCAAGGGACGGCACTACATCCAACCCATGGCTACGTGACGAAAGGCTATAGTTTACCCTGCTTTGCGCCGGTTCAAGTTCTGAGCTTGGATGGGCGGTGGAACGCAACCACCCACACAAGCACAAGACGTGACTCAACCAACCTCCGTACTGTAGCGGATCAAAGTGGATCTCGTTTCCGCCAACTTATACCTGACAATTGCGACAAGCAGAGACTAACTCAATATAAAATTCTTCTTCCGAAGAAGCTAGAAATCTTTCTTCAATAAAAGACAGCAAGAGAATACACATAACCAAACAGTATATGAAGACACCACACTCGAGAATTCAGTGCATGGATGCCTGCTGACGACTGTCTCGATCATGAACGAAGATACGTTCTAAATAACAGCAGAACAGGCTCGAAGACGCTCAAAACAAAAAGCAGACTGTAGATCTTCCAACGAAGCACGTAACAGATTGAAAAACATTTAAACTGAAAAATTATGTATATATATATATATATATATATATATATATATATACAGACCATTCACGTGTTATATGCTGAATCCTACGAAGTACCTATGAACACAAAAAAAATCGCAAAAATCGCAAACGAATTCAATTATCGCTTATCATTTAACACTCTTATCTCTTTTGACAGATTAAAGCACATAAATGTAGCTCGTCCGTGATCACAAATCAGTGACAACTTTTTTCATCATGGCCGAGGACAGTAATAACTTGATGGGAGTCATCCAGGTGCAGACCAGCGCCTTTACGACCCTATATACTTTAGAGCAAGAAATACCGGGAAGATCCCCTGGAAGAATGATATTTCTCTGCCTATATGAAATTCCCTAAATGCGATTAATAAACAACTAAGAAATAGTGAATAGAGTTTCTTAATACCGAAATACCAAATTTTTAGGGTTATTTGCGAAAGAGTGGATGAAAGTGCTCTATCTTTGCTTCAAGCATGTATACATCGAAATAAGTTTCTTCACTGCCACTCTACGAAAACTCCATAGAATTCTCTTAATTAAACGAGGATCAGACAGCCCTCGGAAGAGCAGCTATTCCATCGTTCAAAAGGGGAATTGCTAGTTTAACTTCCTGAAGAGTAACCATTATAACCTCCGGAAAAGAAAGCTCAGCAATTTCCGCTGCATCATTCCACTTCAAAAATAAAAAATAAGGACGTTAAAATTATAACAGTAAATCCAGGTAAGTTAGAAGCATCTCCATCATGAACTACATATGTAGTACTTTGATGCGAATTTCACGAGAAGATATTCGAAACAATATAGCTGATAAGCGATGCCGTAGTCCAAACATGAGACTCCGTCGATGCAGCCATCGAATGGGACAACCTCGCACGAGCCATGTCATCGCTAGCAATGCTCATCAATGAGGACGGGCAAGCAGACGACAACATCGTATGTCAAAATGTGAATAAATGCACGTAACGATGTCGGGGGGGAAGGGGCGAACGCCCTCAGATTGTTTCATTGCAATGCAATGCAGACGTGACTGACTGCAAATGCAAAAAGCATCTACAATGCATCTATCGATCTGATCGCACATTCGCAGACTCGTCACGTCATCCCGACAACCCACTTGACGAGAAGCACAGTAATGCCGGTCTGCACCGTACATGTCCTAGATGCTACACTTAAATGTTTTATATCGCATTCGATCGATTGCATCAATATTTGAAATTGAGGGAATGTGATCGGGCAAATGAGCAAAGGGGTTGGAGGGTGAAGTGTGCGGAGTTGAATGTGAGCCGGGCAGGAGAAAAAGATAATCCGTATTGTCACTTCAATAGTGCGTATACAAGTCCCCTCCCTCCATATCCTTTTCATACATCCAACGCGACAACAGTTCGAAGGGATGGTATGAACATAACTCTTTGCAAGTACACTTTTGCAAGCAGTAGCACTCTTGCCCTCAGGAAGCGAAAAGCAGGAGATATGGAGAGTTAATTGGCAACTCCAGCCAGTTTCTGCATTAAGTTCAGCAGTTACCTAACTCCCGCCCACTTGGTTCATTCATATCCGTCAGGTAGCGGTCGCCTATTGCATTTCACTTGGCTGCTTAACCAACCTTTCGAGACATCCGAAAGTTGTACCCACCCACTCTCAGCGTGCAGTTTGCTTAAAGCAAAGGAAGCATGAAAGTGAAACTCGCAATGGTGAGATTCACTAAAATCTCGAGAATCTCGAAGAGAGCTTAAAATTGGATTTCCTTCAGTACACCTGTCGACAAGTTTAAAGACTAGCAAGAGATAGCCACCATCAACAATGAACAAATTAGGAAATGTTGAGGTCTCAACACATCAGAAAGATTGCAATTCGCATATAATTCATGCGAATATATGTAAAAAAATAATTTACGCCAAAAAATTAGCGAATTTCATATGCTAACATATGAGGAAGTTTACTGCAAATTTCGCATTAATTTTGCGATAGAAAGCAGTTGCCACGTTTCAATCTTTTACGTAAGCTAAATCATTGTTTTACGTAAGTAAAGCAATGATTTATCTCCTAAGCTTTTTCGCATTGCATTTGTCGATACACCAAAAGCTGGATGGGAATATAAAAATATGAGATAACGATGGTAGGAGACAATGGAATTGAATACGAACTTATTACTCAAAAAACTAGGCGGAGAACTTATGAGATGAGAGTTGAGGATTCGTTAATGCTATGAACGATCGGCAATCGAGATTAATTGAAGTGCGAATTATATGTGTGAGAGATCATTTTGAACGATGGCGAATAATGAGCAAAAGCATTTCCGGTTGCTTAAAGGATTTAAACTGGACTACAGTAGAGGTGGATTGCAAAGCGGACCCCCACTAACGGATACTCTGTTGAATAATTTGCAATGAAAAACAATTTGCAATGCAAATATTGTTCATATGGAACATATGAATCGCAATGGATAAAGCGATTTTGACGAATTTACCATAATATCAAAAATGGATTACGAAAGATTTGCTTGAATATAGGCAAATACACGAAATTCTTGACGGTGGAGGAAATTTCTACCGAAGGAGGAAAAGAGGGAAGGAACAGAAGGAAGTTCTGAGTGGCACGCTTAACACAGTGGGAGGATTGTTCATACTAGATAAACCAAATACCGAAAGTGCATACAATATTTCGTAATACACAGACTTAAACAGCACTACAAGTGAAGAAAATAACTCATCTACCGTATAACCTCAAATAAAGCCCCTCTCCTTAGAATATAGCTCTCGTTGCTTTACCGGTGAATCGCTATCACCTTATGGATTTCCGTTGAAGATTATAGGCCACTAGCTAGTTATTTGAGGTCAACGTTGTCGTCGATTGCTTGCTGTCCTTCTTCAACGCAAATTTATATGCGTTTCATGCTAAGTGACACAGAAATCGATTGAACGCTTCACATAAGCCGCACAAAAAACTTGAATAGCATTGAAGTGGGTGATGTTGAAAAACGATGAGAGAGTATGGTGGAAATAGAGAGACGACAATTGAGACAAGGCAAGCAAACAGATGAAGCACGATGGGGTGTATTGGGGTTGTTTGCACGTAGCCCAAGCATGCACATGTAACTGGCAATAACCGTTCAAAGGCAATTTCCAAAAATTTCACTCATCAAGACAATTTCAAAAGTTGTTGCAATGAGGTGATTGCAATTGCAAAATTCGATATGCAATTTGGTGGGATAATATTAGATTTAGGCAGTTGCATATCGAGAGATAATATTTCTTTGCATTTATACTTCATTCATTATCTATTTTGCAATTGTGCATTTTGTTCAACCCTCCTTTTGCAATTCTCAACTTCATTAAAGCTTTCATTCTGCAAAATTGCATTCCACTTATTATTTGCTAATTAAATGATTAGTTTGTGTAAATATTACGTAAAGTTCATCAGTTGAATAGATATTGCATTTTGTAAATCCAAAGAATTTATTGCAATGCAATTGCAATTCGTCATCGCAATAAGTTGTGCAGAATCGAATCGTCAAAAGTTCTCTCGAATGATCATTGACGTCATCAAGTGTATAAGCATTTTACTGCTGTCTATACGTGCTGAATGCATACGCCACTGTATAGTGTCGTATCGTAACAGCATCGCTTCGTCGACGTGCTTAAACGATGCAATCTCTTCACAACGTCATATCGCATCGTATCGTACCATAATTTACACTCGAAGCACCTTGAATTTCATTTGGAAAGGTATCGAAATTTGAATGGTGGCACTAATTTATTTTGAAAAATGTACTGTTCATTTTATTTTCTATTGTCGGATACTGCTGATTGATGGGAGTGGAGTGATCAATGAGCGAGAGCCGTTTTAAGGTTCCCCAATATGTGAGATCGGGGGTTTTGTGAGGCACCGCCACAGCTATTCACCGCCATAATCGAATGAATTCCGTTCAATTCGATTCAAAGCATTCGAATATACTATTATGAATTTGACCCAATTTTTTATGATACCAAAAGTATATACACACACTTATTTACTTATTCATTTGTTTATTTATTTATTTGTTTATTTATTTATTTATTTATTTATTTATTTATTCATTTATTTATTTATTTATTTTTTATACTTATATTTATACCATGCGTTGCAATTTTAGGCAAATATAAATATACATATAAATTTATGTGTTATTCATTTGTTTATTCGAATTTATATTCATTTTTATATTTATATTTGTATTTATATTTATACATCTTAGTGCGGGGCTATTACACTTTCAGGAGATCACCATACAGATATCAATTTTCGAAGTAAATTTTATGGCAATTCCTTTGCGATCAAACTAGATGAGTAATCAGCTGCTAAACACTCTCATAGATTTCGTAGTTGATATATAGCTGAGTTTTTTTTTGCTGTTTTTTTTCGATTTTTTCTCTCTCAGAAATACGCAATAATGGAAAGTGCGTCGACTGTTTCGATTGACATCTTTGTTTCGAGTGATAAATTGTGGGAAAACATTAGTGAGATTCTCATTGCACTATCTTCCTTCTTAGAACATATCATATAGCTTAATAAAGCATTTTATTTAAAAATTAAGCTGCAAATATTCTCAAATTCAGCTCGATTGCAAATATTCATGAGACTTTTTTTTCTGGAAAAGTTACCAAAAAAATCCTTAATAAATTTATCGCTTTTTATCAAATTATTGCTATTCGATTTTAAATGCATACATTGCCTACGGCAAAGTATATCCGACGTGTATAATATGCTGTACAAAAATAATTGCTGAAAAAACACTGCATTGAGGTGTTCGGGCAAAGACCGCCATCAAATTTACTTGTATTATAGAGACCTTTGCGCACCTCTATGCATCATCACACAAACCAGTCTGTAATTCGATGGTGACATGCTGAAGAAATGCTTCCTGCTGAAATGACAAAAAGATACACACTGCCACTATTCGATTCTACTTTTTTCATTCGATTACTATCTTTAGCGAAAAAGAATTTCGCGATATTGATGTCGTAATTTCGGGAAAATGAAAGTACCCATAGGATTATATAATAGAAAAAGTAGCAATAGTTTATATGTCACTCGCAAATCAGCACTGAAACACTGAAAAACAATGGGAATTTGCCTGCTAATGAGACTACTTCTTCATTGACCTTGAAGTGTCCATGGAGGTGATTGGTCAGGTGTGCATCATAGATGATAGCAAGCATACAGCATGCTAGCTTCGTAGCTGACTTCCGTTCTTGTTTGCTGAAGGTGTCGTCTCTTTCTGTTATCGTAAATCCTCTTGTATGGCCGCTGATCGCCATTTACCTCCTGAGAATTGATTCATTCCATTGTTTAATCCCATTATTTAGTCGTCTGCTTTCTTACATTCTCCCTACTCATCAACAGCAGCACTCTCTTGGAATATTCGGATTTTCTTTTAATTCGCGATCAGCATCTAATGACTATTTGACTCCGGCTCCGCATTCTTTTCGGAATCACGGTTAAATTGGGTGTAAAAATTGAGGCAGATATTGAAACTTGAAATGAGGTCAGTTATGAGCTAAAATGAATTATTTGTGTCAGTTCCACGCGTTGTCCTGCTGAAGTTGGAGAAATGTTGGCCCCTAACAGTGACATGAACCTCAGGTCTCATCAACCTTTGAGCAGCAACCCCAGCAGGAATCTTTGATGCTTTGCACGAATCTTATCTTCGTAGTATTTAACATCAAACAACATGTTTTACAAAACTTGAATGAGAATATAAGTTTATTACGTACTGAGTTGATAGATTTGTTAGTGCAATAAAAAACTCAGATTCAACAGTATTCGTGAACGTCATTCCTCTTGGGTGTCGTACCTGAAGTCAACAATGAGTGAAGGTCGAGATTTCGCAAATTTCAGCAGAATTTCTCATATTAAATTGCTGTTTTTCAGGATAGCAAATATTCCACAGATATTTTCATCATTTTTTATAATTTCTTCGCTCTTCCACCACCTACCCTTCCC
>JAARMF010000645.1:1519-24218 GCA_022844705.1 Toxascaris leonina | reverse complement strand
CCCCCCCCCCCCCCCCCCCGCCTTCTCTCCCTCCTTCCAGTTCTCATACACATCCACCCACTTTTTATCACCTCATAGTGCTCGTCCTCTTCCCCGCTGTCTTCACATCACAAATCACAAATCAGGTCAACTTGATGAGAAGATAGACAAACTGTTGAAAGCGAACTATTACTTCCGTAAAACTTTGAAGAATTAAAGCGAGTTTGAACTATCTACAAAATAGCATTCACGAAATAGTAGTCGGTGTTATTTATGTTGAGGACGTAAAGTATGCAATACTTTTGAAAATTTCTTTCCTAATATCACTGAACGTGCAGACAATATTTCAGTCAGTGATTTCATGGCTATCTGTTTCGTGGTCTGTTTATTAGTGGATAATTAACTGGACATCGCTTTCGAAATACATGCAAGACAGGCATGTGAAAGTTGCAATAAATGCGAAAAAATTTCTTCCCAAATTTTTCAGGTTATTGTCAAGTAAAGAGCTGTTATAAAAGAAATTGTCACAGTACTTCATTGCAATTTCAGGTTATTTTTGATTGACACACTTTCCTATCAATTTTCAGATGAGTTGACGATGATATTGATTTTAAACTTTCGAACGGATCACTAGTCATCTTAATCTCATAGGCAATGAAATACCTAAAAGTTAAAGCATTTTTTCAGCAAAAAGCTTTCAATTGTGCTTTCACTTAACTAAAGTCGTTATGAAGTGCTCGTTGCATTCATTGCTGGATGCCGAGTGGGAGAGATGATCATCTTTAAAACCAGACGATGATTCACTTCTCTAATTGAAATTAAGTTTAGACGTCAACTTGATGGCATCAAAAGTGGTGAACTAAGAGTTCAGCGCTTGGTTTCCAAAAACGATCCTTTCCCTAAGGGCTTCAATCATCCATGGAATCTCAGCTATTCAAACTTCCAGCTTCTTCATGACTTCATTGAGATTTTTTACACTCAATATGACGAAAACAATATTTCACTCAATATTGTTTCCAGTCCATGTACAACGATTCCATGACGCGCTTCTTCTTTTCGCAAGTACATCGATCACGCATTTGTCCATCTATTTAATGTGCATAAACTCCCTCGATAATTGGTAACTACCGAAGATGGGAGTAAGTAGTTTCAAAAGATGATGCAAAACAACCATTTTCAATAATTCTATTCCCACGAGTCAGAAATCCAAAAAATGAGCCAAGTTTGTCTGGTTTCGTGGCTAATGAAGCGATGAAGCAAATCGTTCCTCATCTTCCACTTAAACACGACGATAATTTCTCTCTGTTTCAATATTCCCGAAGGCTATAGGGAATAGATAGCCCTCGAACTCAAGAAGCAATCCTCCTCGCGTTTCCTATAAGCCAATAATGCTGCAATTTTAATTTTGAGGTGACCATTAGCGAAAACTATTTCACTGCTATAAAATATAAGAATTGAGCATAGCTGAAGCATCGCGATTATAGCATTGTCAAGAGTTGCTTAGTTTCAATGGCAATGATTGCACAAGATCAACGTGTACATAGCATTATCGATTGATCAGTGCAATTGCGTCTGCTTTGCTCAGCTGGTGTATTGCATCGTTTAACCGAGGCGGTGCTTCGATGTGTTTATTGATGGTTGAGAATGCATGTCGGCATGCGCTATAGAAGTGCATTGCAAACACAACACTGCAGCGATCATCTCATCGCATTCACCAATCGTTCGCTTGTTGAGGGACTTTTTGTGAAAATATTTGAATATTTACAATTTTGAATATAAAATTTGAAAAAAATTGAAATGAACCGAATTTTCTTAAATTCGAAATAAGTGTTTAAATTTGTGACATGAATAAAATTCAATCACCTAAATGGAATAACTAATAATAAGTGTCTAGAAGATAGAAACTCAGCAACACATGTACGTGTGCACAGACATCACGCAACCACATTGCATCGTTTATGAATGTAACTTTGCACAAGAATTCATTAAAACTGAAAATGCAATTTTCGTGCGTTATTTTCTAATCTAGTGAAATTTATTTATTTATTTGTTCATTTAGCCGCTTGTTTACTTGTTTATTCATTTATTTATTTATTCACTCATTTGTTTACTTGTTTATTTATTTACCTATTTGCTTTCTTATTCTATTGTCCCGAAGTGGGGAAACAAACCAGTGGAAAACTCTCTTTAGATTATGACACTCGTATGCCCAATCCTGAGTAATTTAAGTCGACCCAAATGCACAATGGAATGCATTTCGTTCATCGTATAGAAAGCAGTTCTCTTTACGTTAGAAGCGCAGAGGTGACTTCACTTGATAATTGATGTGTTTGTGATAATAAGGTAACACAGTGGAAAGATGCTCATAAGCACGTTGTACAGGAAGGGAATTTAACATGAGCACAACGCTGAAGGTGATATCAGTTATCAACTGTGCTATTAAATTGAGCACAAAATATATAGGTGAATATCAGAATCGATTTGAAGTTCAAAAGATATTTATCGAATTTTTTAAATAAAATTTCCTCAAAACTTTTTCTACTTTTATCCAGAAATTGCGAAAACTCGTCTTAGACTCCATAAGGGCAATTTATCGCCACATTTTCTGGCAACACTTCTTATCCATTATTGAATAATAAATAGTTTCTATATCGCGAAATCAATCAAAAAGGATAGTCTTTGGATAAAGAAATAATCAAAGCAGTAGGCATCTTTTTCTCTAAGAAAAAAAACTAATCGTGTTATGTAATCGAGAATCCATGCAAAATTTATTGACTGAGATCAATAAAATATCCCTCATAAATTAATATTAAAAACGATCAATCGATTCATGCACAATATAAAACAACGTTATTTGCACAAATTATTTGAAGGCAAATTAGCATATACAATATATGAACTTCGATTTGTCCATCACTAATAACTGGGATCAACTAAACAAAAAGCTTAATTATGTGCGATGCTATCTTCCGATAAAAATTATGACAGATGATTCAATTCAAAAACTTTTATTTACTTTATCAAGTGTTGCAATTTAAGTTTGAGAAATATTTTCATAAGGAAATCAGTTGAGTTCCATCAATAGATGAGAATTTGATTTGTGAATTTAGGAATAAAGTAACTAATTTTTTTAAAATTTGAATTAATTTGCGAAATTAAGTTAATTATTGCATCAATTTATAAAAATTTTCTTCCACTATTACAATGATTCAGTCGCGTGAAATGCACAAGAATTTCTTCCCTACTACTGCAGTCATTTAATCATATCAAATGCATATCCTAACGTATGATTACGATCAGAGAAATATTGTGATTCTGAAAAAGATTCTTTGAAATCAATTGTAGAATTTCCAGAATTTTATGGATCTTGAGAGAATGGATCGGTCTGTTCAATTTTACACCGAATTCCCGCATTTAGAATGCTGCAAGTGATATCCATTTTCTTGTTTTATGGATACAGAAAAAGCCTTGTAAGGGATATCTGCTCCACAGTATATCATAGTTCATAAAAATCTTCGATCTTGAAATGGAACAAGTTTCCGGAAAATTTTGTGCAACATGATTATTTTTCGAAATGAATGGTGAAAATAGCTGAAAGACAAATCGATATTAGAACAAAAATAAGAATGGCTTGACAAATAATATGGAATACTCAATGCTTTATCACAATCGAGTTTCATCGTTCTCGCAAATAGCTCGAATCCTATTGAAAATATCACCAATGAATTGAAAAAAGACTTATCGTGAAGTAAGCTCATTGATGTTCTAGTAATATATAACATATCAAAAATAAATAATTTACAAGATATACACAACCTGATTCACATCAATATCCACAAAATTCAGGAATGAATAGAGGGTGGAATGTTTATTTCCAAACATATGGGAATTGCATTTCTCGTAAAGATGTAATCGTTCGAGCAAATAATGAACGTTGCCGTTCAAGCTTGTATTGTTTCTTTTTTTGATTGTAAAAAATTTTTTTCTTGAAATTTTACATGTATAAATGTATAAAAATATAAAATTGTCTTCCCTTTACATTGCTGTATATCTTAGGGGAATTGCTGATATAAGATTTATAATATATATCGATGTATATGAGAATAACTGAAGAAATATTGCCATCGAAAACGATGTGCATTTAAACGCACTACACATTCCGACTAGCTGAATATATCAATAAGCTAATAAAATAATGAAATAATTTCCAATGATGCATTCGCAAAACGGTCTTCCGCATTCAAATTCTCAGCTGACAATTGACTGCCATATCATTCAAAGAACTGCAAAACAAGATGAAGTGTAATTTTTGATTCGATACCTTTTGAGTGTTCACAATTTGAGGATAGTATTCCCAAATGAATCGAAATTTCATGAAAATTATCCACAGAATAATTTTTGAGCGTCTCCTTCAAGATATTTTATATTCAAATGAAAGTTCTGACTTTTAATTCGATTCCTCAATTAAACCATTGACTAGATGGGTAGATAGTTATATGAATATATATAGGTAGGATGCAACAATGATGTGCAATCGCAAAAATTCACTTAACGAATATCACAATATATAGAATGGAAACTTGAGAGGGTCATAATGCTCATTTATCCATTATATACACATATCATCACAATGGAGAAATACATGTAAGGACATCTATATATACATAAATGAATCGTTGATAGACAAGATGGAATGCTATCTGAATAAAACCATATGAAGACATGGAGGAAAGGATCGCTAATTAACGGAAATATTCGGGATGGCAAAAACAAACGTTTCATTGAATTATTGACTTATTGATTTATTCAAATGAAAAATAGCATTAGCGTGAGCTGAATTCATCGGTCTTATTATCGTTGAACCTGGCTAACATTTCAATTTTTGATTACACCAAGCGAGCTCCATTTAATTCTCATGTTTGAATAAGATGGAGATGCCGGGTTGAACTTTTGCTGGTGTGCACTAAACGACGGTAACGTCTGTCGACTTACGCATATGTTTGGTTGCAATTTTTGCATCTGCATATATTTGCGACTCTCTTCAAAACCACCGCACTATAAATGGGTGAATTCTGATTAGCTGCTAGGAGATCCAAGATTCTTCCTGGAATTAATTTCAGTAGGCATATTTATCAAAGGGTTGGTGATGTTGGAATGTGGAATATCACAGTTGCTGACGAGTAAGACTTGAGTGGAGAAGTGATGAATGCAGGAGAGGTGATAAGATTGCCTCATCAAAAGCTATCATCTCACGAGCACGCGGCGTCCCATTCCTTTCGCCGACATTCACCACTTGAAGTGATTTCGATCCGTTCTGTTGACTGCGTTCCTTTTCCAATTTTTTCGTCTTCACACAAAGCTTTTGCTTTACTTGTGAACGAAAATGCGCACTAAAAATTGAACGTTATATATTGCTGCACTTACTAGTTTCATTGCTATTATTGATTGCTAATATGCAATAATATTGAAAAGCAAATTTTGCAATGTTGGACACTACAAATTTATGAGAGAGACGCTAAACTAGTTTTCGCAAGAAAGGCAATACGGCGGTGCAATGCCCATGAATATTTGTATGCATATCTCTCTTCACCTGAGTTGTCTCAATTGGAAACCACTGCAGGTAAAATAACTAAAAGGAAATAGTTTTTGTGGTGCACCTTAGGAGCGCCTCATACAGCACAATTCATGCTCACTCATCAACATTGAATGAAATCGCAGATATTTAAAGAGATAACTTCCGTACGCATCGAATGTCTATTGGGTATTCACTTAATATCGGTCGAGATCTTAGGCAAATAATGAAGCTGTCATAGCAGCTAGCGCTATATGTGCTTTTGCATATTGCCCACTTTGGCAACCTAAGCTGCCAAGGAAATTAGACACGCACAAAGTTGTTTTCATATTCCGGTCAAATGCGCTGCTTGCACAAGCATTCCACGAGGTATTCGTTTTTTAAGCCCTCTCGCGAATCTGCATCGCAAAAATTAATTCTCGTCCGTGAACATGTCTGCGTTTTTGGAGGGGTGGGGCATGTGAGATTGTCTTATATGAGCCATCATTTGAACTTTGGAATCAATGATTCAGTTGTAAATTTAACTTGGTCGATACAACATAATCAAGTATCTTATAATGCCTGCTGATCCACAAGATTCCAGATGAATTATCTGAAGCATCGAAGATTTTGATGCATCTTACGTCGGTCCAGTCATCGGATCTATTAAAATTTGCAGACATTGTGTTGCATTTCTCGATAAGCAGATTTATGAAGCTGGTTGACAAGGCGAGCGGTATCAAAAAGCTCCGCATAACGTGCTAGTTTTCTCATCGAGATGCCCCCTATATTTATAACCCGCAAAAGTACTTATCGCTACAATTCGTCCGGCATATTTCTCAACTTGCACTGTCTTACATCTATTTATAGGGTATTATAAGGTCGGCTTTAATTTCTACATGACTCCGAGATGTTTATGTGTATGACCGGCGCACTATGCTTTTTCGATTAGCAGCAGTCATATTCTGCAAAAGTTTGCAGCAGGATGAAAAGGCGGAAATATGAACAACAAAACAAATTGATACGGCGCTGACAGGTGAAAAAGGATACTGACAAATCTCGTGAATCAAATAGCAACCTCATATATGAATCCTTGTGCATTGATCATGAAGACGTAATAAATGGACTGAAAGGTTTGGATGAGAGAAAACGAAAGAAATTGAGACGATATAATTAAACGTTAAAGTAACTTCCCTGCCAGAAAATCATTTCATAACGAAGACATTTCGTGATAATCAATAATAACGATGTGTTTCGAATGGCACGTCGACAAATCAGATGCGAAAATTGCATGCGAGCTGTATTTCAATCAATGTTTCGGACTTTTGTTTTAGGACGAGAATTTATTGATATTTTTGCAAAAAACTTTCTAAAATTTTTGATTTGTTTTTTACTGTTATCCTAAATATTCATAAATAAACCCCGAAAGAAAGAGCGAAACACAAATGAAAGAGTGCATAATTTATTAGACAAGCAGCATATGCTGCTGCATATCACTGAATATTCTCGAAGCTACATTCCACTTGCACGATTTATACTTGCAAAGAAAGTTTTATTATTCAACAACAAACCTCGAACTACAGAAGAGGAAGAAGTTCGCGACCTTGCCGGAAACGACGAACAAATTCGAAATAAGCACAAACGCATAGTTCTCTCTCCTCTGGTAGAAGTTCAGATCGATGGTGTACATATAGGTGAAGAGCACTGTTGATGGCACATGTGTAATCAAATAACATGACACTATCGCTACCACCATTACTGTAACTCGACGTTGACTGCTATGTAGTTGACGTGTCCATGCATCTGACCATCAAAATGCAACTGTGCATATAATTAAATATTCAATGAATTTTCAATTTCAAGAGCACTCATATCTGAAATGTTCGAACTATCTTTGCTGATTATAATGGTTCCAGAAAACTTTGAAATAAATCCACACTAGGGTTTCGGAGTCATTGTTGAAAACGATTCTGAGACTTTTTTAGCGCGCCACTTCAGTAAAGAAAGTGTTCAGTCGTTATAATTAACATAACACAAAACAAATCATTGAAGGCTGCCAAATGTGCGCAGTGATATCGAAATTCGTTTTGTTATGTTGGATAGATGTGGTTCCGAGTTTAAATTTTTTCTCCATATTCTGGAATAAAGATTCTAATGGATGCTGTGCCGTGTATATTCGAGCAAAATTTGGATAACAATTTGCAAGTGAAGTTTGCAAATTTTAGCGTCAAACATATTGTTTATGAAGGGTTTTGATATTTTGTCTCAAAGAAGGAATTCTTTTGTGAAAATGCTTTTCCCGGATGAACTCGTAATTTGAATTGAGTTTCTAGCATTACAAACGCCAACTTAACGTAATGCTTTATCACACGCACCAACATGTTTCATGTACTAAGACTTGTTTTGTGGCTGTATGAACAACTGACAGCTAAAAGTTTCTCGTAAGACAAACTTTCTGGATCGACGACTGATATCGCTGACTGTTGCATTTGAAGTTTTTGGCAGAAGGCTGATCGATATGGGTGGCGTGTCGGTGGTTGATGATTTGGCCGATTGTGATCCCCGTGGAGCTGCATTCTCGAAAAACTGAAATCAACTCTATTTCGCGGGGTGATCACACACAATCTCGGCCATTGAGTACTTATGACGTGCATCAATCAGTGATGAAACAGTTTTATTTCAGTGATGAAAAGGAACTTCAAAGAATTCCAACTTTCTTCCCACTCCACCGAATGGGCTCCGAAAATTTAAACTGTTGTCTAAACGAACTCAAAAATGCCTAATGATTCCAATTCGGCTCCTATGTGGAGTTAAAAATTTATGAACAAGGCAAAGAAATTTTTTTCGTCTATACTTGTCGTGGTTCTAGAACATTGGATATTTCTGAGGGCAAAATTTACTGAAGTGGTGAAGATTATTGAAATTCGATATGAAATAACATATCCAAGCATAATAATGCAATGAATATCAGCGTTACAAAGATTAAATGCTTTCTATAAATGTTGCAATTCCGCATGAGTTTATTGAGTTTTGCTTTATTGTTTCTTTTATATATAGGTGATATTATATTAGCTGTAATAGGTCGATATCACTCGAAAAAGATTCCAATTCTCCATTATTTTGCCATTTCGAAATCGCATTAAATTGCCGTGACTTGATAAAAATGCTAAATGAGGTGAAGCAAAAATAATGATGCAGTATTAAACATTTGCTATATGAAAGCCTAATTGAAAAAGCGAACAATATGAAAGGATGAAACCTCTCGCCTATGTCGTATATAGTAGATGAGGAATGAGTTGAGAATCGATAGTAAAAGAACAGGAAGAAAAACTTGAACAACGATACTCGTCACTGTGAACAAATATTGAATGCCATTATGAAATTGAGCGACTTGTCGTTGTGCGGGTGAATGTTTTGCAGTATCACCATTCTGTAACTTGCTAAATGCTTAATTTAGTTCGAATTCAGGACTTAAATAGCTTATTCCGAAGCATCTCTTTTTAGGATATTTTGAATCGCTCTTATGATGCCATCGATATTTTGGAAAACACCTCCATCAAGAATTGAATCAAGGCGAACAAAGTTTCAAAAATTGTCAAAAACCATTTCAAAATGCCCTCACAAATTACATCGATCGACTTTCATGCGCCCTCATTTCATTTTCATCTAATATGGGACGCATTATGATCGACTGAATTGATTGCGATGAAAGAGGATGTAAAGCCTCGGAAAGAGATAATTTCCTCAGCTCAAGATTCAGCAATATTAGAAAGCATAATATTTAGAGCGGAAATCCGGTCAACTTTGATTGCATTATATTTCAACAATTAAAGATTAATTTTAAAATTTAGTTCAACTGGAAAAAATCGCAAGATAAAATAAAGATTTTTCTGTAGCAGATCGACTTTTCGACTAATTCAAGCCATAGAATCGCTTTCCAACGCAATGAAAGTTACGTCCATTAAGACTGTTAGACTGCATGATCGAAAATGAAGGAATAGAAATAGGCAAAACTGTTGCGAAATATTGGAATTATCCCCTCATGTATGTGTTGGATTTGGCGATTTTGACTTTCTTCTTAGCATTCAACCGCATTACCCCCCCCCCCCTTCCCGTTCTGATTTCAGAATCAAGGATCTTGTGTTAATCATGGTTCTAAACGCTTAGATTTCTCTATTCTTTATGCCTGACATTGGAGCACTAAAGCCATCGTCATATCTAACCTCGCTGTCATCACTTCTTCTTTCTTCCTCCTTCAAACTCTTTCCTCTGTCCTCGCAGCAAACAAGATATTGTTAGTCGTGTCTGCCAGTGATATACCAACTACTTTGCTTCACTTGTAAGCCGTTTTTCTGGTAGCATTAATGATACTTATGGAGAACTGTTATAGTCGAGAGGTGACCAGACTTTGAATATCTGTTCCCTTCTGCTTTCACTCAAAAAGGCTTCAAGCCTTTTCCATAATAAATACGCTGCAGCCGTATAGGTCCGGCTCCGACTGAGGTGGCTTGTATATTTTTGTTTTTTGACGACCAATGAAAACCTTTGTCCACCAGCAGGGACGTGTCCGCGACCACTCGCTTGCACATCGCCCGGCAGGCGAGAGTCGCGGGTTCGTTCCTGCCTGCAGACAAATGTATTCAAGCTTCTTCCGTCTAGACTCCTTACGTCAAATTGCGACTGAATGTGCTCAACTCCTATCGCTCCAAGCAATTTGTAATTCACTGTTTACGTAGCATCATCCAGGATCTGGAAGGAAATTTCTGCACCCTTGTCACCGTGCACAATTCGCTGAAGACGAAAGGAGGAGAATTGATGTGCGGCTTCCTTAAATAATTATTTCATGTCTTTATTTGGCTCTTAGCTCAAGCATACAGAAGTCGTCCAGTCATCCTCAAGTGTTTGCATCTATATTCGCTGGCAACTTTGAGAGCGCTTTCCGAATTCTCGCAGCTTCCAGGCTTATAGAAAGACATATTTTGCAGTTTTGATCACAGCCTTGTTCGTAGATGGGAACGTCACTCCAACGCATCCAACAAACAGAATATATTGGGTGCGAAAATGGCTCCAGTCATTCTTGCAATGCTGGGTATTGTAAGTACCCCGTCTTCCACATTCAAGCTGTACTAAAAACTCATCAAGGACCCGATTCGCAGCAGCAATATCCACATTGATGCACAACGCTTTTGCATCGGAACTTGCTATGACGTTGCTTTTAAATCTCTTCACAGTTGCTCTTTTAATAAACATCAATTTGGGATGCTTCACACGCACGGTTGATATGAACTGGATCGAATGCACAAATAGCGATTCAGAAGAGATGCAGAAGAAATCCGATATCAATGCCCAGTTCGCAAATCGTCCATGATTACATCCGAAAAATCCCCATCACAAATTATGGGTGTTGTTAGAAATACGATGGAATTCTAGATGCACGAAACCATTCAGAGTGAATGCACTTAAGTGCGACGTAACGCAAAGGACGAGATGAATATTCAAAATCTGTCCTTCTTTAGGCAGCAAAAATGAGCCATAATTGCCGAAAAGTGGCTAAAAAGTCGATTGGTAAAGGAAACGAAGCATTTGGAAGGTTAGTGATTGCCTGAACTCAGAAAAGAATCGATATAGCTTAACTGTAGTGAAAAGAAGAGAAAGAAACCGATGAAAAAGGAAGCATTGGAAAGTTCAGGTGTCGGAATCTTCAATGTTGATACCTCAGATATGAAGAACAAATAACGATAAGCGCATAATAAAGAGAAACCTTCAAATATCAGCATGAATTTTGTGATCTGAAATATTCATCTCTTCAGGATGCATTTATATTAGCTTATGGAGAATGGGAAAAGAATCGAACTTCTCTATGGCTAAAATGTTGTTCAAAGAAGAACCAACATACCGTATTATTTTCATGGATCACTTTGAAGGCGAAATTATGCGGAAGTGTTAGAAGGCCCGTTGTGGTGAACACGCTGACAAGGAGTAAAGCAAATGACCATGAGCATGTACTATTACGCACATGCAGCGGTGATTTTATCGCCCATAATCGATCCAATGATACTGCAACTGTTAACCTGCAAACACAAAATATTGAAATTTAACTTATTTTATGCGCATATTTATGCGCATCATATTTTCAAGTTTTATGATAGATGGCGGAGTAGACGATTCATGCAACAGGTTGAGGGTGAAAATATGCTAGTTCATAAGTGCGTTTTTAACTTAATCAGAGGGGATTGCTAATTGGTGACAATGTAGAACATTATAGAAGCAACGAATTCAAAAGCATCAATATTCTTGCCCGCTTTTCCTTTTTCATTTTCATCTGCGTCTTCTACGAGGTCAATCATTTCATTCACTCTGCTGAAATTATAGAAATGACTAGAAGTTGACTGCGAAAATAACATTAAGCATATTAGCTAACCAGCTTGAAGCTGCGGAGAACCAATTTGCAGCAAACGTGAAAAGTGTTTTGTATTCTACATAGAACGCATAGAATTCGGATCGACAGCGAATGGACGAAATTTGCGAATTGTCTGAAATTAATTATGAAATTGATCGCTAGTCATAGAAATTCGTCTCATAATCAGGAAAATATTTTATGAGCGTAGAAGGCTGGCAAAGGACTATCCTACCTTTGCAAAGGCGTTTTAGCATATTTTTATCAAAGAATTTTTATACGTGAAAAGGCAATGAATTTTTTATTATGAACGAAGCATCTCGTAATAAATCGATTAAAAAATTCTGCAGAAATCTTCAATCGAATCAGCTATTTGCCGATGACGGAACCTTTGATCGCAATTTCAGCATCGTTGCTTTTTCATTCTATTCAAGAGACCATTAGCAAATTTCCTCAAAGGCATTTCGTCAGTCATCTGATGAGATGCAGTCATCGATGATTTAAATTTAAGTTTTGAAAATTCAGGGCAAAGAGTTTATACGAAGTGGTCGCTAATAGAAATTTATTCTAAACTCATGAGTCGCATTATGTGAACAACCTCGAGGACTGAATTTTTAGAATGTCGGAGGGAGAGATCTCTATTCGAGAAGTAAACGTTTATATTTTCAACGATATGAGGAGATGAAAGATTCATATAAAATTCACTGTTTATGGCAGGTTTTCACGAGAAATTAATGCAACTCTACAAGTGAATTTAAAGCTGAATGTGTTCCGTGCATTTTCTCAGCGAGCAGGTATAATCAAGAAAGCTTAAGAAGACAATGGGAATGGACTCTATTCGATAAGATGATTATATTTTCATGAGGACCACAGGTTGAATGAGGTCATGTACCGTACATGACGTAATATTTTATAATATTTAATCATGTTGTTATAAGGGAACTCTACTGAGAAAGTCACCTCACCTGGATTACTCAAACGAGCTTCATGTGCAAATTTGGATCATTGCAATGTCACAATCCTTATGTGATGGATTGGATTTCTTTGACACATTGTGGCATATTTGACCACAAGAAGTAATGCTATTTAGCTTGAAAATAATCTATGATAAGTACACATGGCTGTCGAGGACATATTTCAAGTCATATCGGAAGTTTTCGAGTCGTTATTCAGAGTTTCGAGAAACGTTCAATTGTCAATACTCAATATGCGTTTGCTTATTATCTCAATTTTTGCAAATTAACTTATTTTCGATGAAAACTTCGCTTTTTGTCTTTTAGTTTATATTTTGATGAAATAAAGATGTAGAGCATTATAGGAATGCTAAATGAATTTATCGAAAAAGTATTGAAGAATATGCAAATTTGTTTTATGATGGTTGAATAAACTTCATCTTGAAGATTCGGTGAGGATGACATCTTTTCGCCTCAGCAGATTTAAATAACAGATGTAGATCTAAACGAATTTCGCAGAAAAACGTTCATTTGAAGGGCCGCAAAAAATTAGCTTAAAGCAATAACGAGGGCAATCGACTACAAATTTCTCAAAAAAAAAGCGATCGTCTATAGAAACACTATGAAATGGCAGTGCTCATATATCAGTTAGCAAGTTGATAGTACAATGAGAAATAAATGAAAGACTTGCGTAAATTGAAACAATCGGAGGTGTTCTTTTGTATCGCTTGTGGACATTACTGATTCTTTCATTTTTGATGCTTTGGAGCCGTTTCGAGATTTTCATAAGACCATACTGTTGTGAGAAGCGACCACGCAATCACTTGTTTCAAGTCAGCACAACGATGGTTAGCTTTTTCTCTGCTTCTCTGCTCAAACATTAACGAACCCATTCGTCCTTGTTTTCGAATTAGTGATCGCAGGGATTTTGCCCATAAACATCGCTACAACGGCAGAGGAATTCAAAAACGCAAGCATCTTCGATCTTGACTAAACTTGACAACATGTTGAGAGAATTACAACCGTGACATTATTGCATCCATTCTTTGCAATTGCATTAATTCTCGAAACTGCTGCAAAAACCAATCGAGGAAGAAATTTTTCATTAAAAAATTCTCTTTGAAATGTGCGAAATTTCAAACCGATTTGATGCAACTCAACGAATTTCAACATCTAAGAATGTGACAGTTTAATTAAGAAGTTAGTGGATAGCGTTTTCGATTCTATGCGCTCATAAATTCATAAATAATGCATTGTTAAGCTTTTAACGATAACGCATTTATTCATTAGCACTCAATGTTCGCTCATTTCCTCTAAGAATTTGTAATAAAAATGCCCTCTATCAATTTTTAGAAAACTTCCTCATTGGTTTTACCGTCAGAGATGAATAGGCTAAAGAAAAGAAAGGAAGAATTCAAAAGTTATTCGAATGCGAAATCACTTCCAGCAGAGAAGTCTGCTTATGTCGCAAATCGTTGTAGGCATTTGAGAGGTATAATATTCGTAGATCTGATTGTCACATTAATTTTCAGCTTTTTAATTTCTATTATAAAATGGCACTTTTAGTTGCTAGATTAGTGTCATTATTCTGTGGTAATTGAGTCTCACTGTTTTGAGTCAACTCTCTTCTAACGGTTTTACGCTCTCTTTCAATACTATGGTGATGGAAAATAGATAGATAGGTAAAGGAGAGATGAAAGGGTTGAGAATTCAAGCACCTCTTATATGAAATGTGAAGTGCCATTAAAAAAAATTGAAAATCAATCGAACGATGTCAATTATTGGAAAAGAACGCAATAATTGCTTTTAGCTGAAATCTGGGTTATGCTAGAAAATGAATGATGCAACAAACTCTGAAGATTTCAGTTTCGCAGTGAAAGCTTTAAAATCTTTTCTCACACTTTATGTTGAATATATAGCATAAGAAATGGGTGTTGAAAATCAACATTTCTTTCTTCGGCTATACATTAGTTGAAAAGAAAAATTATTTTCAATTTCTAAAGAAATTTATACTTCCGATTTGTTTGAATAATACAAAACCATTTAGCACTTTTTCATTTTGTATCATATGCCCATCATGTAGAATTATTACCTATCACATATGTCCTTTCACGGCAAATGGGCGAATTATTAATGAAAAGATCGAAAATAAAAGAGCTTTAAGTTGAAAAAAAAACCTTTTAAGAGGATTTGTTATGTTATTGAAATGCGATTTCCATAAAATAGAATATCAATTGGGATGAGCAAATTTGCTGCTAGGAAACGCCTGTTCAATAGAACCATAACAATATTTTTTAAGTTTGAAAAAAGATGGAGATTCGATATTATGATGCAGAAATGTTCTTTTAAAATAGTGAGATTGAAGTATAAAAAAGAGCCAAGTTTAGACTGTGATTATAACTATTATACTTTTCATATGATTGAAATCAAATGAACAATAAAGCAGGCAAACTGTCACATGTGTTGCAAATGGAAAGATTGGAATACGACAGAAATAATTAACAATAAAACAAAATGCACAAAAATAATCGTATACCATTTGGGCACTTTGATGAACGAATGAAGAATGCGAATCTCGAGAGGTAATGCGGTGTTAAAGCTAATAGGAAGAGAGCATCTGCAAGTGCTGTTGCTGCCAATAGAGCATTTGTCCTGGAATCTTTTCGCAATGTTTGTTTGTCGACCTTTTATGACAGCATTGAGAGGAAACAAACAGAATTCTCGGGTATTTCAGCCGATCATATTGCATGTTTATGATGAATTGCAATAGATGAATTCCTTCTTCTAAGTCATCGTATTGTTTAGCGAATTCCTTCGAAAATTATTTCACCTATTAGATGCCAAAGTTTTTTCGCATATGAATTCTTTTTCAATATTCGTTTTAATTTGAACGTTGCTCAAATGCGTTACAAAAATGGTAACGAATAGAATGTTTTCTACACGTTTGTGTAAGTAAAGTTGCATATAAGATGTCTTGTACGAGAATGAAAAAAAACTCGACTGGCTTATCAGTGAAATAAATTACTCGACCATATGAGTTTCAAATTAGCATGCAAATAATTGGTCAACAGCCACACAGAGGCAGATACTTTGAGGTTGATTAAATATTCGGCAATCTTTTACTATTGAAAGCATTTTTATTTTCGGATTTTGCAAATTCTTAGTACTTACTTCCATTTGCTTATCTATTCATAAAGTTGTTTAAAAAAAACTTCTCTGCATTTGAAAAAAAATTGGATTTGCAGCTACTCCGAAATTTCTCTTTGTGTCGTTTTTCTCAACTGAGAAGCTTTTTGAAGCCCCCTGAGAAAATATTGGATTATTTCTTAATATTCGAGGAATTTTCGATTTGAACGATTATCATTCATATATGTTGGTCGCAATTTCGTTAATATGAAGTGCGAATAGTGTAGACTCATAAAACTCTAAAGGGGAATTCGAAAGAGCGATTTTCTGGATGGCAAGCGCTGGACATATTTCAAAGCACTAAAATTTTCAAGATTACTCACTTATGGATGAAAATATAACCAACATTGTAACAAATTTGTGCGAAAATTCACTATTGAAGTAATCCTGAAAGGTTTACAGCCATTGGTGAATCTGCAGGAAAGACAGGAAGGGAATATTGCGGCTCTTTTAAAATTTTTACCTCGTTAATCAATGAAAACCAGTTGATTTTTTTCCGATTCGATTCTATTGTGTTTGCGTTCAATTTTTCAGGAATAGAAAAAAAACTGACGAAAAAAAGGTTCAAAGATGTCATAAAACTTCATCATCTCTTTCTGAATATAGAAATAAATGACAGAGATACCGCAATGAGACATCGCATTCAAATGAAAATTTCCAAACTCATATCATCGTTGAAACGCCATATTTTCTGATCAACGCAAAAATGCTGATCATTGATGTGTGCTGATCGCAATTTCTTTGAGTGTTTTTCCGCTCGCATGAAAATTGCATTTTTTGCAATCATTATTCACTTGATCTTTGCACGACAGGAAATACCCTTTGTTGAAAAGCTGTTGAAAATCTCGACAAAATCTCGGAAAAAAGGCGCTCGGATTTTAGGAGAAAATTTGAACCTTTTGAAAACTTTTCAAATATTTTGCCGGTGTAGAAGTGGAGAAAAACTTCACTGCTAAGGATATCACTTTGATTGAAGTGACATTGAGCAATGAGACCTTCAATTGACAAATGTGTCATTTAATGTGGAGAAATGAAATATACTGTGCAATTTCAGCAATATGTTTGCCTTTTTTTCTTCTTTTCAGACTGCATTTTCGAAAGGTGATCAATAGAACTCGAGTATTCCATATTGCGCACATGGGACAACCGGACGCTCAAAATATTTAACAGTCGAAAAAATAGAACACTGTACTTTTGTAGTGAAATTCATTCCATGTTGAGTTCAGTGCCAAAAAGATATTATTCCTGACTCATATCGTCGTGTAAAAAAATTTGCGTGAAAAATATTTACAAAAAAAATTTGCAGAAAAAAATTTTCGTCGTCTTTCTCACATTTCTAGATACCACGAAACGCCCTATCGATACTCATATTTATACTCATACAGAAATGCTCAAGTTTGCGTTTATGTTGGTACAGCAAAAAAGGCAATCTAGCAAGACTGAATGCCGGAAAAATATGATCAGTTTTGCATCAATTATAGTAATGAGTCAATAACACAGATTTAGAATTGTTTCAAGATTTCTATTGCACTAATGACTGTGATAATGATATTAGTAGTAATAAAATGTATATTGGTGGTGAGTCAATACAATGAAAAAAAAATTTTTTTGAAAAAAGGGCGGTGTCGTAATAATAACTAGTGATACTGTGGAAGGAGAAGGCTTCAATAAATCTGATGTGCACCTGCTTCGCATAGTTCTTGATAGGAGAACAACCAGATTGATAGCATTACCGATGAGTCCTAAAGCACATTGCACCAAGAACGAATACTCGCAGAATACCACAATAGACATCAACAGCAAGCTCATATCCATCTCTAAAAGAACAACCACAACGATTACATTTTTATTCAGCCGGAAATTAGCGACTCGATAGGTGATCTATGAAGCACTTTGCACGTCCAGTCCTAGTTTTGTATTCTACTGGACTGAGAAATGACAGCAATTGATTGAACTGCTTTCGCCTATTTCTGGAAGAGTTAACGAATTTTTGGAAAAGAACATGGAGAAGGGCAGTGGAGCTACGAGAGATACCGACAGCTAATATATATTTTTTATAGTTCATGTAATATATTCATGAAGTGTGCCAAAGCGCACAATATTCATGGCCCTCAGGGAGTTCCTCGAACATGCCCCACACAAACAACCCCTCATCCATTCCTATAGCATATGGATGGACTTAGTGCATTGTTCTGAATAACCGGAGAAATATCATGATTAACCCTTGAAATGAAGGCAAAAAGCCATGAGTACGAGATACTATTACAAAACTACTCGAGGAGGTAACTGAGTTGCAGAGAAAGCATTAAAATGAATCCACTTTCACCTTCTGGACACCAAGAAATATCAGTATTCAGTTTTCTGTTGTGGAGAAAGAGTTTGACCTTTGAAGGCAGAGAAAAAAGAGGAACCTGAAGAAATGATGCTGCACAAATTTGAAAGTGGAAAAAAGTGCTTCCACGACCAATCTAGCGCACCTTTACTCGCTTGGAAGGTCAAGAAACAGCCGTCATAAACATTTACGCACACAAACAGACTTGCGTAGGCATTCATCTACGCACATAACTACAAGCTCATCCACGCATATAAATACGTATATACGCATACATATACATGTATATACTCGTATAACATGCGCACACTCACAAATACGCATTTCTTGAGAAAGCTTACAAATCCAAGACACCGCCTTTCGTATAGAATTTTGAGTAATGCTCGGAATGACCTGAGGCAGTAGAGAAATAGGCGCAATAAACGCACTGCTGAAATGTGATGAAAGTAGCAGTAAATAAAGAGGTGTGATGGCGAAAAGTTTCAAGTAATCTTTAAACGACCCAAATATACTGTGGATATCAATAAATGAAAAGGTACATACAAATGGCAAAGTATGCTTGTCAACCTGTCTATTGTGGAAATGATGAACGAAAGCTTAGCAACGTCTCCGTTGAATCCTTCGAAACGTGAGCGATCAGAAATTCTAGACAGCCAACTAACCGAAAAACCTCATCTCGGTCTCCATTAATAACACCGGATAAACGAAAGAACATCCACAGTTGGGAGGAGGAGATAAAGATGCTGTCTTCCTCCGCATCCCTCCCATGTTCCCTTTTTTAAAAACCTCTAAAAAAAGTGCGCATTGCATCTGCAGTTGCGAAGTGCATAGGTCTTCACCTCATTCATTCCTCTTATTTTGTAATTGTTTTGCACTAAGGAGGAGTAACCTATAAGCTCAGTCTTCCGAAAGCTTAAATATCGCAAACACATTCGTAAAACAGGCCAACAAATGTAGACAACCACTGAAATTCGTCAAGTTTCAACAATATTCGAATGCGCTAAAATATTAAATTCCTTCAAAGTGCATAAAAAATCAAACATAGTCGCTGTTAGCCGTCTCATTTCATCAAAATGTTTGAAGAGTGAGTTAGGATAGCATGAATGCATAACAATAGATATATATTGCCATATGCGATCACATCGCAATTGATTTCCTTTATGCTTTAATGTTGTCGAATGTAGAAATGACTTCAATATTTTTACTCACACTTCAGAAATAAGCAAGAAAAAACGCGTTAAAGAAACCGATGAAGCATTCTTCTTCGAAAGTGAATATTTATGGCTTTAAATAAGCTTTAAATAATGAATTTAAAATATATTTTCTTATTTAACACCAATCTGGTTGATGAGCTAAACGATCTCGAACAAAAAACCTTAATTGAAAACTTGTTCTTCCTCCACTCAAATCAATTAAATAAATCTTCAAAATTTTATCGTTGAATCGTTTATAATTTTAGTCGAATTATTTCATCATATCGCTGAAATTCTTTGTTATCGATAATGATTTAAAACATCGGAAAAGAGTATATCATTTTTCGAGTAATATAAGATTGATTTGTCTATATTACCACATATCGAAGAGCAAATAAATTGCTCGTAAAGAATGAGACCAATCAGAGAGACAAATGCAATCGGAGATTAATGTCTAGCACAAATCATCATCATCATAGATTTTGTGATTCCGGCGTTAAAATTATCTGACATATAAAACCATAGACATATATGCAAAAAGCTTATATCATAGAAATGTTGATATCATACTCGTGCTTATGGAAACTCCTCAAAAAAAAGTGAAGAAATTATTTCCCGTCATCATATTGGGAAAAAAATGATGTTAAAAATGCCATAATGCATTTGTCGTAGCCCACTAATTTATCTACTTAGATAGATTCCTTAGAGAAAAATATTAGCAGAACAAATATATATTTCAAAAGGGAAACATAAAACATTGAAAATAATTTTAAATAAACGAAACTCGCTAAGCAATTTTCCACGAAAGGGTTCATTCTTCCGCCCTCTCTGGCTATAAAATGCGTCTAGAGTGTGGCAATTGTGAGGCTCATCGAAATGTTTACGAGACGTTGATCGAATAATTTGAAATTGCTATAGCGAGCAGGCCATCGATGTGAATATAATCCACCAAATAAGTCAACTTTATTCTCAGAGGATTGCACTTTGAAATTTTTGTTCAAATAGAGATAAAATGCACATTAACGATATCTTAATAGTGCATTTTGCGAATGAAATTTTGCAGAATTTTACAATGAAATTTAATATAATGCACTACAAAAAAAGATTTTCGAAGCAAATGAGGATTGCTAATTGAGAGTGATCTCAAGAATTTGACAAAAAAATTGAACAATTTTCATTGAGATTAATTTAGCGAATGGGGATGAAAAGTATTTTTGATGCACCAATCTTCCTCATCTAAAGCAAACATAAGGGGAGTGGAGGAACGAGAAAAAGGAGGAGAGGTGAGAACGTGAGTAAGATAAAGAAAATGCTGAGGGAGAAAATGCTCAATTTTGCGATAATCTGGTGGAAAAACGTTTCTTTAGAGGGGCCATCGAGAATAGCAACAGCAATTTTGCTAAATTAGAGTATAATTAAGCAATTTCGAATGTACATCTGTCGTCTTAAATGTGTACCTTTCAAATATATATCATCGTTGCATGTAAAATGTTTCAAATTTATCGCAATGGTCATTTTGTCTGCTTTGACGCCCGTGATGTTCTCTACTTTTTTGCGTCATTTTGACATTCATTTTGGACAAATGAGCAAAAAAATTTCCCCAATAAAATCGATTGCCTAATGGAATCGGTTTTTCAATAGTGATCAAACGAGCAGATTTCTTTGAAAAATAACGTGAATATAACTGAAACATAAAGAAGTTTCACATTACTATCGGCTTTCGATTTGCAAAAATTTTTTTATGCTTAGCACAAATGCAAAGGGGATTGAAAGTATTGTATTCGAAGATATGCGAAAAAAGAAAATGTTCTTATGAGCAGTCGCCACTCTCGAGAACGATTGAAAATACCTCTCGAAGCGATAGCGGTATATCCTCCCTCACTCATTCAAATCTAATAATATATGAAGGAATGCATCCCCGTGAACTATGACATTACGCATGCAATAGCGAAAAATTCAGCATGAGTGCAGGGTGAGCTTAAAAAGACATTAGTTGAAAGACATATTAGCTGAATTCCGCTGGAATTGAAATTTTCGGTCATTGCAGTAATCCAATTATTCAAGGAAGGTATGATCAGTCAAGTGATGGGAAAAGCTTCCAAGTGCGGAAGAATGTTAAAGTAGCTAACATGATGAGCGTTTTCGCAATTTCACACAAACTGCTAGCAAACAATATAGTATCGATAATAATTCGGTTATATTCGTACAAAATATGCGAAATACTTCGGTTGCACAATCTTCCATGAAGGTCGGAATGGAAGAAAATTGCAATCTTTTGAAAGTGCTACCAACTTATCTTATCAATGATTTTCTCTATCACTTTATCTCACTTCGCGAATCTAATCATCACTATGAATAAAAGATGAAATAAAGGCAATTAGCGAGTAAATTGTGAGTGTACTCCGAAGAAAACCAATAAATCAAAGCTCAGTTTCTTCTCTCGTGCAAAAACTATTATAAAAACTATTACGGCATTTAAAGAGAGTCCACTAAATCGCTATCGAAAATCATTTACGAAAAATATGAATGCTAAAATTAAAAAATACATTCTCAATATATATAATACATTTGAGCTAAAGTTCGGAGTTTTCTGCACAACTAAGCTACAATTCATCATACATTTTAAACTTTAATGCACAGAGTTTAATTACAACGAACAGTTCAGAATGTCATGACAGAACGCAAATAATATTGGAGAAATTCGTTCATCAAGCGAATGAAGGAGTGGAAGAAATTGGAAAATCGCTTTTGCAAAGGGATTTTCCTTTCGTCTTCGCTCAGAAAAGTTCATAAGATTATATTCTCTTGTTTTTCGTGCATAAAAATATTATAATACTTTCATCAGCTGATTAACCAGATAGAATATCATCATATCAAGTCACATATTTGATATAATTTATGTAAAAATGCAGCGTTATATATTCGTCACAACAGGGCGATACGTCGAAGCGCGATAGAAAATGAACTTTTCGCTTATCATGCTTAAAATGATGTCCTTTTCAAAGCTGAACGATGTCCTTTTCTATGCTTATCAAGAATTGTGCAATAAATGGCCAGCATTTTCTGCTTCAATAGATCGTTATTTATCTCAAGCATTTCATAGCTCTC